>WOGR01011849.1:0-10411 GCA_015342045.1 Leptinotarsa lineolata | reverse complement strand
GTAGAGAGGAGTTGCTGGATGTAAAGAGAACCTCCTCATCGATATATGTGTAACGCAGGACTTGATACTATATGAACGTAACCTCTCTATGGCCTGGGTCGATTACTGCAAGGCATTTGATAGAACATCATATGAGCTTATCTTGCATTTGCTCAGATGCCTTGCGGTACCCGAAAAAATAGTGAGATGCCTTGAACAACTGATCCCTCTCTGGCGGACTCGTTTCATCATAACATCTGGTCAAGTCAGAGTCCAAATAGATTGGTTCACTTTCAGAAGGGGTGTATTTCAGGGCGATTCTCTCAATCCCCTTCTCTTCTTCATCTCACTATTGCCATTATCCGTTGGGCTCAGAAACTCTCGAGGGTATAACTGTGACACCTCCGGAAACCAGAGGCACAAGGTCACTCATTTATTTGATATGTATGATTTTGAACTTTATGCCTCTGGAGAGGAGGATCTCCATCAGTCCTGAAGGGTGGTGGAAGAGTACATGCATGCTATCTGTATGAAATTAGGGATAGACAAATGTGCAATGGTCCATCTCAATAGAGAACGATGCGGGGTCTAAGGAAAGGGTGTTCAGCTCGTAGATGGAAGCATCTTACACCATCTGGATGCCGGAGAGACGTATACTTACCTCGGGGTGGAACAACGCCACTCCCAAGAAGTGACAGCAATGAAAAACTCTCCGCGGCGAGTATCAGCACAAACTTCGACAGATCTGGTCATCGGAACTGTCGGGGAAGATTAAACTTGCTGCAACAAATATGCTTGCCGTTCCAATCTTACTCGACTCGTTTGTAGTATTGAAGTGGACTCGAGAAGAGCTGTATCAAATCAACGTGAGGACACGAAAAATGATGCATGAGGCCGTGAACTTTCGAGTTTGGAGTATCTACATGACAGAATGGTACTGGATGTAGCTTGTAAAGTCTTCAGAAGTTCGGATACCCTTCTCTGCATGGTCTGCGACCAAGAGAGAACAAAAAATGAAGCATTTATTTTCAGGGCAGCTGCCTGAGCAGCTGATGTTAGTTTTCAACACTGAACGAGGCGATCACAACTCTGTCACCGAGTTGGTACCCGTTCAGCAAAAGGCTCATATAAAAGTGGCAGGGAATACCTCATATCTGCGACAACACAAAAATAAGCCAATGCATGGGGTCTTCGTTAATAACATTGAAAACCTTGACTTATCAAAGCGCCTGACATTCGCTTTCCTCAAGAACCACCCACCTATTCAACCTCAAACAATCAACAACCAATCGATCGACCCAATATCAGAAGTCCAATCCCAAATTCAGTCCCTGAATATACAAGACTTCAACCAGAACAAGAACTTCCCAGAACAAATTTTCATGTAAGCCCTATGCTTTCAATGAATTCGAAGAATCTGTATTATATCAAAGAAGCTTTCAATACCTTCAAAATACTCATCAATACAGGTGCAGGAATATCCATTTTAAAATCCAAAACTTGCGAAAAATATCCTCTTAGATTCCCCGAAAATGTCACTATACAAGGTATCACTGACCAGAAAATTGTCGTAAACGAATCCACTCTAATAAATTTCACACAGAACGATCCACACAAAGTCTTCATCTACGACCTAGACATCGACTTCGACGGTTTACTCGGATATAACTTTCTTGAACATTACAACTGTATAATTGACTTGAAAAACAAACAACTCATAACAAACTTCAAAACAGTTCCTTTATTCAAAGTTCAAGACGCGAATGCGAATGACCGTATACTTACTGAAAAACCGAACCAAATTCAAATAGAACCCCGAATGGAGCAACCGTTTTCTAAATATTTGGACTTGAAAACTTCAAGTCGATTACTTGATAATCGATGCCATGCCATAAACGAGATGCATATCGGCTGAGCATTATTGTTTAAATAATCCATTATTTCAAAATGAGTGTTTTCTACTTCTACTTACGGAAACTTCAACAAAACGTCCAACTGTCACAAAATTTGTAATTACCAAAACTACTCACAAACGCCCAATTTATTTCAAAAGCATTCTTGTGAAAAATGCAAAATATTCGTAATAACTTCAACATGCATCGATTATGAAACAATCGACTTGAAGTTTTCAAGTCCAAATATTCAGAAAACGGTTACTTACAGCGATTAGTAACGAGGGTAGCTTCTTTACATAAATATGATAGAGGAATCGATTTTTTCACTGAAAAATGTGCTATAAGTACGCCCAAAAAGTTATGAATCTTTAATAAAGAGAAAGACGTGTCGGTGGCGCCCCCTACGAGTAAAAGCAATGAGAACATCAGGTTCGAATTCCACACAACAAAAACTTCCTATTACCAAGTTTCATTTAATTGAGTTCAGTATTTCAAAAGTTATTTGAAAAAAACGAAAATAAAAATAAAACTTCAACATCCCGTATCTTGGAAACGAAGCGTTTCCCGACATTTATTTATTTGGACAATTCATATCAGAATATTGTGAGGAATCACCCCCTGAAGTTTGTCAAAGTACTTTTGAATGACCCTATATACTTGTAAAAGAATGTTAACAATAGTTAGTCATACTTGAATGGAAAATTAAAAAATAAAGAAAAAATAGAAATATAAAAACATAAATCACAGGCACCTAATATACAAATATCACAATTTAAAAACAAATACACATGTTATATCACATTGGGAATTATTCTCAGGAATAAGCTCCTCAATAGTCTTTTGAACTATAGAAACATTTCTATATTAAGAATATTTTCGTATTATTCTTGAAGATTTTATATGATTAGGACTCTTTGATTGAATCAGGCAATTCATTGTAAAGTGAGATAACATTGTATATTGGACAATTTTCAGATTCATTTGATTTGTGGGAGGGTATCCTTAACATACTACCATGACGTGTACGATAATTAAAAGTAGAAGCATCCATTTCAAAAGATGCAAAATCATTTCTCACATAAGTCACACATTTAAATATATAAATGCATGTAACTGATAATATATTTTCCCTTATAAGAACAGATTTGCAGCTATCACGATAATCCATATAAAAAATCAGCCTTAAAATGCGTTTTTGTGCAACAAATATTCTATCAAAATCTTAACCGCATCCCAATGCCATTATATTTGAGGAAATTGCCATTGCAAAATATATACTCAAGATATTTTTCATCTGCAAACAATTTCATTTGTTCGATCGCGAAAAATGCTGCACTGAGCTTCTTGCAAACCCCATGAATATGCAGATCCCAACTCAAAGATTCATCTAACATGGTGTTTAGAAATTTTACATCATGTGACATTGCTATTCCATCAGTAACATCGACTTCATCTGGAATGTTATTTTTTCTGTTATAAAATTCCATCGAAACAGATTTATGGGTATTCGATATTGAGTGTTTGCTTTCAGACCAGGACATGAATCCATCAATGACCTCTTTGACTCTTGTTGATACATCTTCCAGAGTAGACCCAGTGATTTTCATCATGGTATCATCTGCAGACATAGTAATGTGGCAATTGCCAAAATGTTTTAAAAGATCATTAACAAATACGAAAAATAATAAAGGTACCATCACTGATCCCTGAGGATCTCCTAATGTCACATCATGTTCCTTGGACACGATATTATTATATTCGACTGTCAAATGCCGTCCACTCATATATGATTTTATTCAAGGCAGTATATTATATGGAAACTCAAGCCTCTCTAACTTTATATATAGAAAATCTGGTGAAACAGTGTCAAATGCCATTGACAGGTCGAAAAAAATACTAATTACAAAATTATTGGCATCAACTTCGTATCCCATTAATTTCGATTCGGGATTTATCCAATTATACCATCTGAGTTTATCATTTCACATTTTGAATTTTCAATCTATGATTTGAGTTGCAACCATTTAAACGCGTTTTTGGAAGATGACGATCCGCAGCAGTAGTCTAGTGGCAATCTTGGAGCATTTTTATAATGATGACACAAAATATGATGTCAGGTGCATGATTTCATTCAATCCTTTTTCAGAATTAGTCTAATTTCTCATGGTGCCAGCCATTTCATATTCGATTTGATTTGAAATTCAATACTCGAAAATGTATGTACTGTTATGATTTCAAATCCAACAAATCAAAATCATAAAGAATTTAAAAATCAGATGGAAGATTTGGATATCAGTTGAGAATTTTCAGAATCCAATTGGGACAATCTCTTGATCATCCTGTATAAACATAGTGAAACCAAATTCAAAATTTGATAGCTCAATTGACCAATAGAATTCAAGGAATTATTTTTAATCGAGGAATGTGAGAAACCGGCTATAAAAATGTAAAGAAAAACAAATTAAGTGGATAGTAATAAAACTAGAAGAGCAATTAAATAACACAATGAAAATGAATAAGAAGTAATTTTCAAATCCTTTGAAATAATAATAACATTGAAGAAGTTTAACATTCAATTATTCCAGTACATAAAATGATGCTTTAATAATTTAAAGAGGAAAGAAAATACTAAAGACTGGATTGATGAACAAAATAATAATCTAAGAATTTCAAGCTTTAGAAAGATGTCAATAGTTTTTTCTTAGACTCCGTAATCAATTTGTGATGAATTGTCGAACAAAATCTTCAAATATTGTTGCTAGGAAACAGAGACATTCAGAATTTTTGTTGATTAAGGAATCCAAAAGATTGTTAGAGAGGAGGAAGGTTATACTAATTTGTGTAATGATTATTTGAGCTATGAATCCATAATATTCTCAAAACTGTATAAAAGTCAAATGATGATTATAAAGTACCTTTGGAGAGAGTAAGAAGATAATTACATTATTTTTATTCATAAAAAATACATTCTTTGAAGAAAGGAGTTGATCCAGGTGAATTACACAAAATGGCGGATTTCGAACAGAAGCATAATGAAGAGAACTTATCAAGTTTATACCGAACTACACAGGTAGAAAGGCCGTTCATCACTTTTAAATCGCTGCTAAGTACTTCAAACCTCATATATGAATATATTCCGTTCAAAATCGTAAACAATTTTCAGTTTCAATTAAAAAATTACAAAGACTGATATGAAGTGCATATTTTATGAAACCCTGAATGAGCGACCTAAATTGAGTGGAACAGGTGAAACTTTCAGCAATAATACTGGTTGCAGTATTATTAAATCATGATTCAGTAGAACCAGTGGTTTTGAAAAGCATGGATGATAATTTTTGAATCGAGTTCTTTACGTAAAGATTATTTCCTAAAACATTTTGGGTTGGATATTTCGATATATAAATCGATTGAAATCAATTTTATTGATGACATATACATGCCAATTTCATGTCTGCCAGTGTTTTAATGCAGCAAAACTTTGTTTTGGCAACCAAGCCTTCAAATTTTCCATAATTTTATCGCTTGGAAAAAAATAATCAAACATATTTTCACCTCGTTATGCTCCACAGATTTTTCTAACTACCTCTCAAGCTGAATGAATTTTACCTATATCCTAACACTGAAATTGAACGAACTTGTTCACTCGGTATTTTTATTTTTCAGTAGAGTCGAACTCCTTGTCGGTTCCTCACAGAATCAATCATTTTTTTTTCAGAAGAAACTGAATATCTCAATTCACTTAGAGCATAATTCTACTCTGATTGTAAATTGGAACGCCAGGAGAAATAAACAAATTTGAACAATGATGAATTAAAAGAGAATTCTCAGTCGGACCAGCTGAGATATAACTTTTTCAATTTATAAATTAATTTTCATTGTCAGTTGAACAGAAAGAGTAAAAACAGAGCGGAGAATCTTCGGAATACTTCGTTTAGAAAGTTCATTATTCAGTATCAACGTTCGAAGTAGTGTTACAAAACTTTATTTTTGTGATTGAGCAAAAACGTGAGCAAATTACATCAATGCGGTTCTCTGCCGTAGAAAATAACGGTTTGACAATGGAATTATAACGAGTTAGAGAAAACTTCCATAGTTTCTTCGGTGAAAAAGTGATATTGAAAGTGAAAGTTTGACTTCCTACTATATAAAGTGATTCATTTCATAATGAAGCAGCTTCAGTTGAATATCTAGATCACGTTTAGAGTCCTCAATATACGATTCACCAACAGAGAATTGGAAGTGTCAAACAATAATCCCGTGAAAGAGACCTTTTCATAATCGATAAAAATCTCCGTCCAGTTTTCAAGAAATATCCTCTCTCATCTCTCACTTATAGGAGAAGAATGTCAGATATATCAATGTTGTACAAAATATTTAATAATCGTGTTGATTTTCCAAAATTGATGAAAAAATGTCATTGAATACAACTTACAGAGACTTGCCAAACCATGATCTATTTGCTATTCCATTCAGACAAACTAATTCAAGTTGAACTCTCATTTGTGAGAATTGTCAGATCCTTCGATACTCAATGCAATGAGGTTACCTTTTCTGGGGTTACCATTCCTCAGATCCAAAAACAATGTTAAATCTATTTTTAATTTTAATGAGTTATCTCGTCTTCATATGTTCATTATTGTTTTTTTTCATATTCGTTACTGGTGTAATGTACTTACAGTTTATATATTGTTTACTCACTTTCATACGTGAATTGAGGGTATGTTTGCATTCATATGTGCATTCATGGTTTTATAAGTAGTTGTATCAGTAATCTTTCCAATTTATGATTCTATCATATGGGCTTTTCGTTGTAAGATGGTGCCACAAGTTCGAATAAATTATTCGAATATTCGAATTCAAAGAACGTTTTTTGTAATAATAATGTAACTAGAGTTGAAGGGGAACTTGATGACGTTCTTCAACCCACTTGGTATAATGCTATTCCATGTTTCCGATTCAGTTTCTGCTTGTCTAAAAATTCAAAGAATTTTTGTGAATTTCTATGATAATGAAATGATAACAATCAAAGAACTGGTGGGATGTCATATAGATGTCAAGTTCATGGCTGCTAGTTACATCGCTCTTCGTAAGAAATGTTTTGAAGCTGCGAAACCCTGTTTCGGCGGCCAAACCTTCAAAATTTTTTCATCATTTTATCGCTTTGAAGAGAGTATTCAAACATATTTTTTGTTGATTGATTGCTTTTACTGTTTGTATTGCGTTTTTATCTCCTTATTCTCCACAGAATTCTCAGACTACGTTGTAGCGTTTATAAAAACTTACTGTACTTTCTATTTGATTTTCATTTCACCAATGGTAACCTCAGAGGATTTTAAATAAGGTTTCTTGAGGAGTAGGCAACCCAAATAACATATTTTGCTTCGCTGAGATTTTCACTTTTGATTCTAAGACAAGATATTTATAAATGAAACATTCCATTTCTATCACTTATATAGTTTTTGGTACAGATTGGTGAATATTTCTTTTCAATAAGTCCAATTCAATCGGATCCCTTTGAGGTAGAATTCCTATTTTCGTTGAACCGAAAGTCAGAAATGGAGTGTTGCCGAAATTATTTGGGTAGATTCCTCAGAATAGACTTGCGCATCAGGTGATCCTTCATCATGAGAACGGCAAGGAGATGGGGTCATTTTTGGAAGTGAGAGTAAAGGATAATCCCGAGAAGGGCTTTGTTTAGTGGTGAGCCGTATGGATAATATTCAATAATTTGAACGAACTAGTTTCGGATAAAGTTTCATATAAAGATTTTGAAAGTTCTATAAAAGGTTGCACTTCCTAAAGATTCTACTGAGTCACAACCAATTTTCCAGAACGAGCGACGCCATCTCATCAAAATGTTTTTTCGTTTATTTTTTGGTTAACGGAACCCCTCGTTTGGGAAAGTATGAAAATTCATTTTAATCCTTTCATTTGCATTCGAAGTTCACCTTTCAGTGAATCGAACTTTCAAATGAATTTCCATCATGGAAATTTTTCTTTCCAAGGTTTTAGTGCTGGAGACTTTTTACGATAGTTTTTCTGCAGAAGAACTCCTACAGAACTTGTCTGGAATCATCAAAGAAGGAAGAACAAGGACTTCTATTTCTGGTTGCCGCAAGGCATATATTTTCAGTTAATTTGCCGAATGGTGGATTTTCCATCTGTCCTGTTCGTTAGATGTCAATGTGCATGTCAATTTGATTGTCCATATCCGATTTTTAGGTCAGAAAAGTACGTGCTCCAAGTCTGTTCCTTTCCTAGTACAAGAAGAAAAATGCGACAGTTCGACAGGAATTAACAAGAAAATTCACAATACACTTACACTTCACTCATTCCTTTGAAAATAGCTATATTTTCTAAAGAATTAGAAAGATTGATTCATTGACATCTATAGTGTAAGCCTGAGCTGAATATACTATGGTGAGGTAATTCTGATACTATTTCTGATTATAACTTTTCATTCACATGAATCTCATATGTATTATTTTTCATTAATTTTATCTGGACATTCTTCAGATAAGTGGAAGCGTATTTTCATCTACAATCATTATCAAGTTATTACAATTTTCTACACACGATTGAATGACAAATTTGGAGCATATTCTGATTTTGATTTCTGCCTTTGTTCAGTTTTTCTGCCAGTATTTTGTGAATATATGATTTTCATAGATTTACCTCATTGCCGTGATTTGAAGAACTCAAATTGATTGAGGACACTGAAAGGTTGTGCATACCGACGAAGAGCTGCCGTACGCATTGTGCCTACCTTTCGAGTAAATTCATTACAATTTTTGTTTTACATGAAAGATAAGGTCACAACCCCTCTAGCTGATGAGAAATTTTACATTTTCTTCAAATACCCACTTCTTTCCTCACCATATTCTAACATTGAACTTGAACGAACCTGTTAATTCGTTATTTTTTTTCCGGTACAGTCGAATTCCTTGTCGATTCTTCATAGTATCAATCATTTCCTCCAGAAGAAACTGAATATCTCAATTCCCTCCGAGCTCAATTCTAATCTAATTGGAAATTGGAACGCCAGGAGGAATAAACAAATTCGAACGATGATGAATTAAAAAAGAATTCTCAGTTGAAACAGCTGAGATAAAACTTTTTCAATCTATAGATTTAATTTCATTGTCAGTTGAACAGAAGGAGTAGAAACGGAGCGAAGGAATCGAGGAAAAGTTGAAACTCTTCGGAATACTTCTTTTAGAAAGTTCATTATTCAGTATCAACGTTCGAAGGAGTGTTACGAAACTTTATTTTTGTGATTGAGCAAGAGCATGAGCAAATTACATCAATGCGGTTTTCTGCCGTAGAAAATCGCGATTTGGTAATGGAATTATAACGAGTTAGAGAAAACTTCCATAGTTTTTTAAATGAAAAAGTGATATGGAAAGTGAAAGCTTGACTTTCTTCTGTCAGGAATGATCAATTTCATAATAAAGTAGCTTCAATTAAATATCTCGATCACGTTTGGTGTCCGCAATATTTGCTTCACCAACAGAGAATTGGGAGTGTCATTTATCAATCAACTCATAAAACAGACATTTCTATAATTGATGGAAATCTTTAACCATCAGTGTTCAAAAAGTATTTCGTTATCTCTTATAGATAGTAAAAAATGTCAAATATATTGATGCTGTACCAAATATTTAATATTCATGTCAATTTTTCACAGTTGATAACAAAATTTCCATTGGATACACCTTACAGAGATTTGCAAAACCATGCTCTCTTTGCTATTCCATTTAGAAAAAACAATTCAGGTGAAATCTCTCCCTCTCATGCAGAATTGTCAGATCCTTCAGTACTCATTGCAATGATATTGTAAAACTGCGGTTACCTTTTCTTAGATTTTGAAACTATGTGAAATCAATTTTTATTTATAATCAATTTTATCAGTTCTTCGTATACTGTTTATTCAATTCTTTCTCATATTCGTTACTAGTGTAATGTACTTAGCTTCTATATATTGTTTACTCACTATCTATCATATGTGGAATGAGGATGTTTTTGCATTCATATGTGCATTCATGGTTTCATAAGCAGTTGTATCAATAAATATAGTAATCTTTCCCGTTTATGATCTTATCATATGGGCTTTCCATTGTCAGATGGCACCACAAGTTTAAATGAGTAATACGAATATTCGAATTCGATGTAGGTTTCTGTAGTATTATTTTTACTATAATGAAAGTTGACTTGTGTGTGTTTGTGTGATGAGTTCAAATGGCGTTGGTTCAACCAATTGGCCAGTCTATTTGAAAATGTAGAATTTCTACAATATTTTGATATTTTCAAGATGCATAATACATTCTTTCTTATTTCTAAAGGTTAGTATTTGGTTAGTCTTATTAAGCTGTTTTTCTTTTTCTAATTTTTTTTATCTATTTATTTTTCAATATTTGTTTTTATTTTTATTTCTCCCCTATTTCATTATTATCTCTTGTTTGATAAATGAATTATCTAAGAATCAACATATATACACATTTTTTTCTTGTTTTATTTTTTTTTTTCCTTTTTTTAAA
>WOGR01011848.1:0-10412 GCA_015342045.1 Leptinotarsa lineolata | reverse complement strand
TTTATTTGGTCGAGTTTGAATAGGTGTGAGCCACAATAATCCCTTGTGGGTTGCGGTGGAGGGTCGAATAGACCCACTCACTTCTGACCTAACCTAACCTCATATGTTAGTCCTCGAAGTTGTACAAGTGTAAGTCCATAATTCATCCGAGAACATTCTGCAATATATGTATTTAGAAGTGTTTCTTCTGTTGTAGTGAATACCTGTTTCGATTTATATTTGGACGCAAATAAACGTAGAGGAGCTTCATTGGTAATCATTTTTTTAATTTTTGCTAGTCTCGACTCTAGCGTAGAAGGCTTTATGCCGTATTTGGCTGCTGATTTTTTTGTAGGTGAAGTTTTATCTACGACTTCTTTTATAGCAGACTCCATCGCTACTTCATCTACATGCCCCGTCCTCGAAGATTCCTTTTTCTTGTATATTCGCGGCATGGTCCTATGAATATATTTAAGATTATAATATTTGTAATAGAAAATTTCTCATGGGATACTGTCGTACAGCACGGGGAGCATTCATACAGTATACGAATGCTCCCTATGTAAACTTGTACGAAAGTACCCCAACCCAAGCTATCAGTAAATATTTTTTGAAATAAAATAAGCGATCAAGGATTTTTATAAAACATCGCTTAAATATGAAACTAGAACATTCATTCATCATTTACATCAAACTATTTTTTCAACCAAAACTAATAATACAAAAGTCACTTGAAAATTACTTACCAAGTATAAAACCACGTTACAACTTGCACCGGCGAAATTTTCGGCAGCACTGTCGCTGCGTTCTGCATGGAACGTAGGAGTTGTGAGTGTAATCTGACACTACTACAACAGCGCTAAAATATTTACAACCGTAGATATACAAACTGTACGAAAGGTCCCTTTGTACGAAAGGTGGCACTTTCCCCCTACCATGCTAGCAAAAAAAACGACTATAAAATGCACACGAAACTTAAAAATAATACCACAAAGCTTTTGGAAATAGGATAATTCAAACCTTGCGAAGACTCAAATGCATTTCGATCACTGACAGTTTAGCAAAGAACTGCACGGAGCTTATAAAATTCCAGAACTCTTGTTTCAGTATTATTTTCAACTGAATTTTCCATAGACATTTGAATTAATTAAAGATGTCTTAATTATTGTTCTTTTCCCTGTTTACAAACTGCAGAGAATTAGCTCAAGATGTATCAGTTCAATAATAGGCAAATAATTTGGACCAGTTGCAGTGAATTTTTTTTTCGAGAAATGTGTGCTGTGAATATGCAATTATGTTTTAGTGCTATCAGAGCAATATTTTTTTGTAATGTATATGTATATCAAACTTACTTCATTGCTCAAAATATTCAATTTTTCACAAATTTGTAAGGCATATTATAAAAAATCCTTAGATATTTGAATAATCCGATAAAATATATTAGTGTCCGTATTACTTTCAGACTTGAGCATTTCTTAGATGAGAAAGTTGTATAATTTCGTTAACTTGGAGTCATTATTGCGGTTCTAATAACTTTAAGGCTAAACTTGTGAAGTAATTTAAGAAAGGCTTTCAAAAACTGGTCATTGAACTTGAGATTATTCATAAAAAAACTCATCAATGGCTGAGTATACATTTGACCCAATACAGATATACACCAAATTCACTGTTCATCTATAGAAGATCTAGTTTTGAATATGCTGATCATCAGTTTATTTGTGACACTTTGAGAATGGGAACTGGGAGAATGATGAACAAGGACTCCACCTACATTGAGCTAGCAAAAATTTCGGTAATAAAGTAACAAAATTAGCCTAAAATTAGGGCATAAAAATAACAATCTAAAGTGGTTCTGCTAGCTAAGCAATGGTTTCATTTCGTCAAGTATAAGATTGATAACAGGTATTTTCACAAACAAATTAGAATACAATGTGTGATGTTGCCCTCATTAGCTGAAAGAGCAGAACCCTATTTAATTTTTCCAATGTTGATAAGATAAACCTCTTCGTTATTTGTTTCAATTTAAAGGTTACACTTGTTGGTATAAAAGATAAATAGTAATTCACAGAACTAAATGTCAACTGTTTGTTATTCAGAACACCTGCATTGTGATGATTAACCATAAAATAGGAAGTGACACCATATCTTGAATTACAAGGTTCTCAGAGATAAACTAGATACACCAACATTGACTTTCAATTGTATTTTGTATTTGTGTTTTGTTCTGATTAAGTATCACGTCTTATCTGTGTGCTAATACTTTATCTGTATCATATTTGAGAGATCAACAAAGTAATTGTATGACAGTGATTTTGAGTTCATATCAGAATATACATGTGTCAAAAATTAAATAATTTCAGGGGAGAATAGTTTATCTAAAAAATTTTTTTTGACTTTCGACTTCTCCAAGAATATACGGAGTGAAAAAAGTATGGAAACCCCTAGAAATTTAGTCGGCCTGCTGATGAAGCCAAAAAAGGCAAATCCTAGGTAACTTTAAATGGGGAACCTAATAATCCAATTTGGATTTCACCGTGAACCTCATCAAACTCAGGTGGTCAATGGAAAAAATGCAAAAGTATGTACTGCAATCAGCAGTGGGAAATGTAACAATCAAAAGACATTGCTTTCATTTCAAGAAATATTTTATTTTTTAACGAATCTACATTCACCTCCAATGGAACAGTTTGTTCTCAAAATTGGTGAAGCAAAGTTAACCCTAACTTCAATATACAAAGTCGAGATTAATATTCATTCAGAACCATGTATGGTGTGGAATTTTCAAAGATTTAATAGTCGGGCCTTTCTTTTTCCGACAAAGAATGAATGCCCAGTGGTACCTACAATTCTTGAATGATCAGTTGTCTAATTTTTTCCACAATCTACCCTTACATGATACTACAAATACGACATTAGCAAGCTTCAACAACTTGTCACGGTACCAGCAAAGTTCAACAATACTTGCAGACTCTTCTCAGGAATTTATGTTGGACTCTTTCCAATGTAACACAGTGGTTTGTATAAAATGGTGACCAAATAATCGAGCCATATTCTAAGCGAGACACTATTAAGGCAAGATACACCGTTTTCACTGAATTGATTGATAATAATTTGCAGTTTCTTAATATAAAGCCGAGTTGCTTTGATGTATCGACAGCAATATGATTTATATGATCTACAAATCGTAATTGCTCGTCAAAGATAACTCCTAGATCCTTCATTGCAGTGACACGTATTACTGGGAGTATCTGGTGTGAAATTTTCTATTCACTTTGTAAAAGCTGATAAAACTACCTTTGCTGATGTTCATGTGTAAATTGTTTTCAATACACCACCTATCCAAGCTATTTAAATCAAGTTGTAACAGATTACCTTCGTCGAATGATTCTATTGGTCTGAAAATTTTAAGATCATCTGCGAGAATTAGAAAATTTGAATTTCCGAAACATTCTGTAATGTCATTAACAAAAATGTTGAACAGAAGAGGTGCACAATGAGACCCTTGAGGTACTTCCAACGTTTCATGAATAATAGTTGTCCTAGCATTTCCTACCTTAACTTGCTGAGATCGGCCAGTCTAGAAGCTTTCAAACCATGGTAGAGACAGATCTGTGAAACCAAATAACCTCATCTTATGTAATAATATTTTGTGATCAACATGATCAAATGCTTTGGAGAAATCTGTATAGACTGCAACCATTTGCCCTTTTTTCTTCAGAACCTCTATAATATTTTGCTCAAACACCAATAGATTGGTATTTGTAGATTTTTTCATAGAATAACCATGTTGATTATTTATGAAACGTTTTTTACAATAAAATTTCAACTGATCAGTTATCAAGCTATCCAGTAGTTTAGGTAGGGAATTGTTACATATACCACAGTAGTTCTTTATGTCTTGTTTATTTCCTGATTTAAATATTGGAGGAATGTAGCTATGTTTTCATAGGTCAGGGACTATCCCTGTATCTAGAAAACATTTAAAAAGGAAATATATTGGATATGTAAGGAGTAGACAGTATTTTTTAGAAATTTGTCGGGAATGCCATCAGGGCCACTGCTTAACTTATCTGATAAGGATAATATTTTATCAAAAACATTTAAAAAGGAAATATATTGGATATGTTAGAAGTAGACACTTTTTTTAGAAAGGAGTCGGGAATTTCATCAGCCACTGCTTAACTTATCTGATAAGGATATTATTTTATCAAAAACATTCGAAAAGGAGATGTATTGGATGTGTTAGTGAGTAGGCACTATTTTTTAGAAAGAAGTCGGGAATGCCATCAGGGCCACTGCTTGACTTATCTGATAAATACAGAAGATACAGAAAGTCAATTGATACAAAATCAAATGATACAAAACAAAACTGAATAATATGAGGCTGAGAATATACAAAAAATCCACAAAAGCTAATATTATCACCTTGTGTATAAGGATAATATTTTATCAATAGATGTTTTCAATAGATATTGCAAAATTGGATATATCATAATCTACATTAAATGGGAAGCTATAATTAATATTCGAGGTTCTTCTTGAATAAGAAATAATTTGCAAAACAATTTGCAATCTGTTCACTATTTGCTCCCATCAAGTCACCATAATACATAGTATCGGGTAAGTCATTTGATGATCTTCTTCTATTTATATACTTCCAGAGAAGTTTAGGGTTAGTGTGTAAAGTTTGATCTATTTGATTCATATAGTCTTCATAGCAATGTCTAGTCAATTTCTTACATATTGTTCTTAATTCTGAGAATGCGTTGTAATCTTGGATATTACGAGTTGACATATAGTGTTTATACGCAATTTTCTTTTGTTTGATATAAAATCTCAAATCTGCACTGAACCATTTTGAGAAGTTAGATGTCCTAAATCTTTTCAGTGATACATACAGCTCAATTGCCAGATTAACTGTGATAAAAATCTTTTACGGCAACATTGATGTTAGGCCATGTTAAGTATAACTTCCAGTCTATACCAGAAAGATAATTGTTGATATCAGTAAAGTTTGTATTTTTGGAATCATAACAATATTCTTCGTATTGTAATGTTTTCAGTGGTTTACTAACTGTAATATTAAAAGTATAACTAATATGATGGTGACTATTTCTGCATATGGCATCATTTCCTGATGAAATTTCCAAGTCTAATACATTTGTGAAGCATAAATCTTAAAATTTATTTGAAATTTTGATTTTCTGGTAGAAGTTAAAATAACCATAATGTTCTGCTAGATAGAGAGCACTAGAATTGTTAGGACAGTTTACTGTTACACCTAATTCATTATTTTCCCATTATGCTTCAGGAACAATAAAATCCCCGAAAATATAAATATTGTGTTGCTGATAATCATGAGCCTACAGTTAAACAATGTTCCGTGTATAACTTTTCTGGAGAATGTGGAGGTTTATACACTCCTCCTATAATGAACATTATTTTACCAATAGAACATTTGAGATAAAATTTTTCAACATATTTGTATAAAGGGTTTATCACTTGTTACTTACTTGTGTCTTACAATAATACAATAATTAATATCCCACTCCTATAGATTTATCACTTGTATCAGAGTTTCTGTCGAATCGATACATATTGTAGGACGGTATTCTCAATTCTAGGTCTGAGATATCTTCTGACAACCAACTTTCGACCAATATTATCTCATAACTAGAGCATAGTACAGGGTTTATAATATCTTGCATTTTGGATCGTATCCCTCCAGCATTTTGGCAGTGAATATTTATGTGTTTAATTTTTTGATATTTGGTTTATTTTGTTTTTGATAATAAGGTATTGATATGTCTTGCTCACCATTCTTTTTCGGTTGTTCGAGTTCTTGTTACAGGTTTCTAATAAATTCACGTTGGGATGGAGTCAGATCTGCACTCAAGCGAATGGGAGATTGTTGATCCAATAATTTCCGTTTATTCTTCAGACAACTCAAGCAGTTTTTTCATCTGGAAAAGATATTTTCATAGGACGAGGTTTGTTACTAGGACGACTCAATCGAAATACTTTGAATTCACTTGCTTGCACATTTATTGAATTCAGGATGTCTGCAAATTGTTGATCAAATGATATTCTTTCTACATGATCTTGGGATCGGGATTCATGGACATTATATATAATTATGTTTTTGGATCTGTTTGCCTTATCTTGGATTTCCATGTGTAGTAACGCATCATCTAGTTGTGTCTGTTTGATTGACTCAATATGCTTTTTAAATTCACTGAATCAATTTTCTAGGAACTTGTTACTTTCAACGTGTTTCTCAAGATTCAATATCCTTTGTTCGAGTTCTTTATTTGATTACAATATTTCTTCCATCTTCAGGTTTTTTTGTTCCAACATGATGAATTTTCCACTGAAGTTGGATGAGTAATCTTGAATTTCATCTTGAAGTTTATTCAGATTTTAAGCTAGCATTGTGATGCTATTAACCTGATTAATTCACTCCCTTTTAACAACACGGAAGTCACAGTTTTTGAAAAATGTCCCAACCCCAAATACAAACACTTCTTTTTTCTTAGACTCTGTCATACCCGGAGATGTGGCCGATGCAATCAAATATTAAAAAAAAACACACACGACATTCACGATCTAAACTCTCACATCATAAAGGAGACTATGCACTTTTTGATAGAACCCTTGACCGGCATTATAAATGTGTGTTTTAGGGAAGGAATTTTTCCGGATATTC
The DNA here is from genome assembly GCA_015342045.1 of Leptinotarsa lineolata. Classification (NCBI taxonomy): domain Eukaryota; kingdom Metazoa; phylum Arthropoda; class Insecta; order Coleoptera; family Chrysomelidae; genus Leptinotarsa; species Leptinotarsa lineolata. The sequence continues at coordinate 3,727 of WOGR01011848.1, read as the reverse complement.
TCAGTTTCAAAAGTTACTCCTATTTTCAAAAGAGGTCAGAGGTCAACCCCTGGTAAATATAGACCAATTTCAATAATTCCAGTGTTATCTAAAGTAATAGAGAAAATAATTAAGATGAAGCTGACAAAGTATTTCGAAAAATACGGTCTATTTCACAGAAATCAATTTGGATTTAGGAGCAAATGCCACAATAGATGCGATATGTAAAATTGTAGAAAATATTGTCGAAGGCCTTGAGGAGGGCAAGCATACTGCCATCTAAGCAAGGCCTTCGACTGGGTATCCCATGTTTTCTTGTTAAAAAAATTATCCCTACCGCTTAAATTTTTTCAATCGCATCTCCCTAACAGGGAGCAGATGGTATTTGTTAACAACAGATACTCTAGTTCAAAGCCAGTTTTACACGGTGTACCACTAGGGTCAGTTCTCGGACCACTCTTGTTTATCATCTACATCAATGATCTGTTCTTTCATCTATTTCCAAATAATATAGTTATGTTTGCTGATGATGCAACACACATGAACGCGGATAAAAATACGGAAAAATTGGGAATTGTTATTGAACTGACAGATAATAATATGGCACCCTGCCTCTACCTTGCCTGTTTGTCTACTATGTCGTGATAGATATTCACAAAAACAAACATTGTTATTCGAACGTATCCGAATCTCATAATCAAAAAACTAGATCAGCGAATCTATTCAAAATAGTTTGAAACAACTTCCTTCAGCATTATTCAAGAAAAAATGTAAAGTACTTAAAAAATTATCCACCAAGGAATTTTTCAGAGCTCCTTGAAAGGACAACCCCACATGATATTGAGGTTCAGGGTGTTCTTAGACAATTTTAAAATATTTACTTTTTTATATACTTACAGTATAGGTATTTTTACTATTAAACATGTAGGATGAGCCTATGGGTGTATAGGTATATTTATGTGTATGTGTGATGTTCCTATTTACAGTGGAAGCCATTGGTCTTCTTTTTTTTTCAAATTATACATTACTTCAATTCTTATTCCGAAAGGTGGAACACTGACCTGCTACAAATGTATTGTATGGATATGTAACGTGTTCAATAAAGTTCTATTCTATTCTACTTTGAATGGCGGGCAGTAAGGCATGACCCTAGTAGGGATCATTACTGCTCTTACCTCCGATGCTTATAGTTCGGCACAGTTCTCACATATTATTTTTTTACAGTGGTCACAAGGACATCCAAATGTATCGTTTTTATTATCTTTTAGAGTACAGTCTATGTTACATTTAAAGCATTTACCTGACATTTTGAAACTTTTTTGGTACGCCACTGGTCACACTCGATTCCGGTAACTTTCCTTATCAGTTCAGGTTGTTATTATATTTTGTTGTGGTTTTTAACTAGCGTTTTTATTTAGTACGCGTTTTTTATTTCTCTGCTTGAGTTTTTTATTTCACATGCACTTATGTTTTAGGTAGTTTGCATCTGAAATCTATAATGTTTTTTATCTACAAATTAATACAGAACCTAGGATTGAATCTGTATAATCTAATTTAAATCTCAACTTTATTGTTGGTGTTTAAGCCACTGAATTATACTAAAAACTAGGAGCAAAATCGGATGTTACTTTCTTCTTCACTTTCTCTATCCTATGATGATGATTAAATCAGTATCATTATTATCGAAGTTTGATTCTGTCACAAAAATATTAGTCAAGAAGCAGTTGGTATAAGATTACTTTTTTTTGACCTCAAGTCAAAAGTCAAAAGGTATAAACAAAAATATATTATTCATATTCTGTTCTTCGGCTTGAACAAAACATTTACAACTAGAGCCAAAATGAGTTATCAACATCAGCACGTTTCAAAACTTCAATTTTGAAAATGGCACAAATAATTTTCCATCCAAGAATTACCGTTTAAAGAAGTATCATTCAGCCTCACTTTAACTATTGTGCAATAGTCTTATATAATTTTAATTTGAATACATTAGGGCAACTACAAAAACTTCGGAGTAGAGGAATCTGAATAACTTTATGATGCAAGCGTTACACACCAATTAGCAATATGTTATCCTCATTGGGTTGGTTTAATGTGTTTCCACGTTTATTTTTTCAATGATTTTCATTTACAATATATTAGTTAAATCAGCACCATCATATCTATATGACTTTATGTTCGTTGATAATCACTTGTTTTGAAGAAATTTTTATATTATCACAAACGATGTGTTCGAGTAGTTTGGGTATCGTTATTAATATGCTGATCGGTCGAAAATTATTTATGTCAGCTTTGTTACCAGACCTGAAAATTATCGTTATATAACTTGATTTCTAAATGAGGGGGAATTTTCCCAAACTAAGTGAAGCTGAAAATGATAAGAACAATGGTTTAGCTAGAGTAAATCTACAGGTTTTCAGTAGCATCGGTGAAATGCCATCTGGTCCTGGACCTTTGTATGGATCTAATTCTGCTAATTTTTGTAGGATAATTTCTAAGGAAACTGTACAACTATTGATATCAATTGTTTTCTCATAACTTAATATTGGTATTTCATTGTCTTTATGTGGTCTATAAACTGATTGAAACTGGTCTGCGAATGCATTAACAATGTCATTTCCTATCTTATAAATATTATCCCCGCAGTACATAGTATCAGGAAAGCCATAATTTTTCCGTTTGTTGTTTACAAAATTCCAAAAGTGTTTCGTGTGTGATGTCAAGTTATTTTCAATTCTTTTAATATAATCATCATTGCAAATTTTTGACGGCAGTTTACATCGGGCTCTGAAATCTGAAAATATTTGGTAGTCATCCCAAGATTTACTAAGTTTATAGGCTTTATGGGCTTTTTTCATTTCAATAATGAGTTTCTTCAAATCATTGTCGCACCAACGGGGAAATTTTGACTTAGTTTGCCTAACATAAGGTACAAAGTTACATATACCCTCATATAAAAAATTATAAAAAATGTTTATAGGCGCATTTATATGTTATATTTCTCAAATGATATTCCCAATCAATACTAGCTAAATAATAATTTAATCTAATATAATTGGCTTTCTTGAAATCAAAGTAGAAATATTCATACTCCAATTCCTTATGATTATTTACTATTGATAGAGTCATTGTTAATGCTGGGTGATGAGCATCGCATAGCAACAAGCAGTCATTACATAAGTTTTCGGTACAATTGTGTGGTTCCTTTGCAAAAATCAGATCTAACATTACACCGTAATAGTTATTCTTATCATTCAATTGAAAAATTTTTTGAAAAAAAAACTATCAACTATTGCTTGGGCTTCATAGTTGCTATTATCAAGAGTTGATACCCCTAGCTCGTCGTTAAACCAGTTTATGTTTGGTAAGTTGTAATCACCCAATAAAAACAATTTACATTGAGGAAACCTTTCAATTACGCTATCAACACTTGCACAATGGTCCACATAAAGATCCAAATTTATTGATGCTCCAATTATGATTTCATTATGACCGATTTCTGATAAAACAAAAGTTTATTCCACATTTTGCGCTTCTACGGCAATGGATCTTGAAGGAATTTTATTTTTAACTGCCACAAGAACACCACCACCTATAGATTTCGAGCTTGTTAAAGGAGATCGATCTTTTCTATACAGGGTGTCCCTGGACTTCCTCTTTTCCTCTCGGGAATGTATAGATGGGGTCAAAATATCACCAGTACTTCATATAACTTTTTTTCCTAAAAGTCTTCGTAACCAAGTTACGG
>WOGR01011847.1:0-10412 GCA_015342045.1 Leptinotarsa lineolata | reverse complement strand
TTCATAGATATCCTTCCAGAAGGATTCCACCTGATCAGCGGTCGGCGGATTATCCACAACACGTGGAGGCTCTTGGAATAAGCGAGAAGGTTTCTCGCGGAACTTAAAATTCTCCGCGATACTTCTCGCTCGCCTCACTAGTGACTTCTTAGCAGCCACTAGCATTCGTATCCTATCAAGGCAATGCTGTTTGTTATTATTATTATTATTATATACAGCGGAAGCAGATTCGAATACTGGGCAGAGCCACTGTGTTGCCAGATTTTAAACGATTTCCTCAATTTAGGGGGAAAGCAAATTTGGAATATCGTATTCATTAAATTTTTGTGAAAAAAATCATAACTCAAAAATAGGAATGTGTTTTCTGGTAGAATTGACTAGAAAATCAGAAAAACTTTCGGATGAGCAGTTATTCAGTTATCTGGAATTAATACAAAAGGTCTCTAAGTAAATACAACAAAGCCCTGAGGAAAAATAAGAGAGATATGGAGAAGGCAATGTGCGGAAAACAAACACCATGGAGGACAAAAAAACAGGAAGAGAGGCTATGAGAGAGCTCCTACGGGTGCACCTACCCTGGCCAGAAATTAAGAGAGCAACTAACACTTGAGTCCTGGACAAATTCAGAACTGGAGGCCCCTAAAAGGAAGCTCGGGGAGAATTGGTTGGTGGCAAAAACTGGCAGTTTGATGAGAAGCAAATGACCATGAACACGTTCCAACATTAACTGGGAAAATTGGATAGGATTAGGCAGAAGCCTAGATACCAATCAGTCTCATATCATTTGGACTTTGGACTTTGGAAAAACTAGTTGGTAGGCATTTCAGAGACATTTCACTGGCTATCAGACGACTGTATCGGGAACAATATGTGTATAGATCAGCTAAGTCGACGATCACAAGAACAGGGAAGTGCTTTTAGTTGAACGAATCGTCTATTCTTCGAGAAGATAGATCGACAACAGAAGGCGCAGGTGGTTAGACTGCATGCTGTAAGATGATTGGTATCATCGCTGTTGTGGAACCTTGTAATGGATCAGTTACTACGGTCTTTTGCGCGATAATGTACCCAAAATACTAGGCTATGCAGACGACTCACTTATCCCATTCCAGAAAAAATACAATGATATAGTGAAGAAGACTTCACCCTAGGTATATTCGTAGATATTGAGCGAGCTTTTGATAAAACAACCTTTCCAACAATTATCCAGCAACTCAACTCCAGGAATGTACCCCTGGTAGTAGTAGAATGGATACTCAAGATGCTCTCTAATAGAGCAATAAGTATTTATGTAGAAGACATTACAGTGAGAGGACTGGTCATAAGGGGATTTCCGTAGAGAGGGGACTTATCACCCCATCTTTGGAACTTAGTCCTGGTTACCCTGATTAACCATTTCCATAATAATGGATTCTACACAATTGCATATGCAGTTATCTTGCAGACCGGCAAATTTGTAAACACACTGTACGATAGAGTGAAGGATGGGCTCGAATTAATAGAAACATGGTGTGAGGAACACTCATTGTCGATCAATCCCAAGAAGACTGAGATGGTCCTTTTCATCAGGGAAAGAAGTTTATCGGGTCTAAAGTCTTCCGAAATCTTCAAAAGCAAGCTGAACTTCTCTGAGGAGGTGAAATACCTAGGTATTACCCTCGACAGGAAGCTAACATGGAACTCTCTCCTACAGCAAAAAGAGCATATGTGTCAGAGAAGAGTGAGACGCACATGGGGTCTTTCACTCCGTATGGTCACCTGGAACTATACAATGAGACCCATGTTAACGGACGGAGCCATCGCATGGGGACCAAAGGTTCTACAAGCAACAGCCATCCAAAAATTATATCAAATACAGTAATTGGCCTGTTTGAACGTCACAGGGGCCATGAGAACAACACCAACCGCGGCAATGGAATTAATCACTGGTCTGACCTCTCTGGACCTGTATGTCAAGGGGGCTGTGTTACAGATAGTGAAGAAGCAGGCCATGAATGTTATAACTAGCTGGGCCGATTAGGAAGGGCTGAACATTAGCCTGATGATCAAAACAGAGTCTGGGAGTAACTGATAATTAGCAAGACGCACTAGTGAAGGGGCGTGTGGGTTGAAACCAGATATGATGTTTTGGCTCTGCAACATGATGGTTAACCCATGATAACATAGGCATGATGGCCTGTGGTCAAAGCTAGAACGAACGACCATTATTAACGAATTCAGAAGGGTTGAAAGAATTGCATATTTAGAAATGAAGAGCGCTTTTGAAAATAACTCCTACAGCTCCTACAACACACTTCGAATTTTTTTTTTCTTCAATTTCAACGAAAATTATTTTTCTTCGAGGTTCTTCAAAATAAAAAATACGCGTACTTTAACCGATAGTTATTACTATTTGTAATAACCCCTGTTTTTTATATTATATGTGAAGTTAAAAAACGACATGTAGTTAATATATTTTTCTTTTTTCGACTTCAGTCACTATTATTGAAAATAGTGAGGAATAATATTGTGACAGAAAATAGGTTTGAATGAAGACACCCTAAATGTAGAGTGTATACTTCCACGATCGGAGATAACTCTATTTCTTCTCAACATGTTCCATTTTCTTTAACAATGAATGATCCAATTTGACAATTTTCAACCAAAATTTAAAAACTGTTAGAAAAGTTAAAGTTTGGTGTATAAATCAGCTATTAATCTTGTTCTTCAGGTTTTTTGGAAATTTCAATTTCATTATTGCCAGAAACGTCAATTTTGAGTGATGAACTGAATGCTTATTGCAAAAGTTTTTTATGCACTACTGGCGATTGTATCACCTTGTTGTTACAGTATACTGTAACACCGCAATTTTGTAGCAACTTCAATGTATGACTCAGCAACCGAAGATAACTTCCATCCTCCTGAGCTTTTCACTTTCACTAAATCAGAATCCGTGTTGCTAACATCAGTCTATCAATTCAAAATTGCAGTCATCAACATATTGGTAGAGAAGTGATAAAATTTGTGATTACTGATCATTTACCGTTAATAGGGCATAATATGTGGCATAAACAGTGATAAAACTAATGAAAAATTGATTCATTTCGAAACTATCATAGACAAATAATTACATACAACTCACCAGACCTCCCTCGTGTTTGTTATCCAAGTCGTATTCCAGCACAAACTGCCCCACGAGTCCTTCGAAGGCCCTACTTCTTAGACCAGAACAAACGAGTTGGAGCTGTGTGAAAATATCTGGATGGATGAGCACGCCAAAGCCCGTAGAAGTGTTGGTCATTTCAAGTCCAAGATCTACATCTGATCTGAGCAGGAAGTCTGATCCAGAACGAAAGAATGTATCCTTCAAAATGACTGGGACGGTTTCGTTGAAAAACACCTGAAAGGGGTAAAATGCTTTCAACAGTGATAGAAAAAACACTAGAAGCTCTTCCATGAATTTGGTGGTAACTAACAAGTTTTTGTCATACAGTGTCAGTACTTTCTTCTCTCTATTGATTTTCCGAAAATTCATAGATTTTCCTTCGATGTTGTACAATTTCTTTGAGGGACAAGAGGTCTTGGATAATTGCATATAAAAATCTGGTGGCAATTCTGATGAAAATGCTTTTTTTTTGAAATTTTCCAATTGACAACTTGTCTGACATTGGGTCACATTCAAGATTTTGGACGATACAAGTCACAAAACAAATTAAAAGATCCCGATTATGATAAATATTCGATGACAGAAAAAGAAAGACGATCAGCTGGTAAAGCCGAATGTTCAAAATGTGGAAAATTTTTCAAAATACGAGGATTGCAAATCCACATGCGAAAAGTTCATTCTAAATCAGTTAATACCACAAGTTCTTATGAAAACTCCAATCCCGATAAAAATCTCGAAGAAGAATCTGACCCTAAAAACAGGGAAGTTTCATTCCATATTCATTTATCGGAATTGAGAAGAAATATACATATTATTAAACGTATTCCGAAGGCTGCAAGGTTACTCTCTGTAATACCCTCACAAAATCAATCAACGAATGTGTATCTAGGAATTTTCTCACTGCTAGAGAAAATTTGTTCTTGTTTGCTTATAAAAGTTTCAATATTTAGAGAACTAAAGATAATCGAAAAATTTCAACTACAACAATAGTGAAGAAAAATTTGAATAATTTTATCAACATTGAGAAATCGACTAATTGTTATGCCAAAATTTCTGATAAACATAAAAATCATAAGGACAACCTCAAAAAACGAGTACTCTCGAAAGTTTCTGATGGTGATATAACTACAGCTATTAGATTTATCTAAATTGAAGGGGTTATATTTTATTACAAGTGTTTAATTTTTTGGGAAAGAAAGTTTTTGGCTTTCTACTACTCCATCTTGACACAAAAAATGTGGGAATCTTCCAAAGAAAGGAAGGAAGCAATCATTTTTTGAAAAAATGAAATACCACTAAACATAGATTCCCACATTTTTTGTATCAAGATGGAGTAGTAGAAAGCCAAAAACTTTCTTTCCCAAAAAATTTGTAATCTATGAACTGAAAAAAAATTTTAATAATCCCCAGATCTTTACTAAGTTTCCTTTTCATCAAACTGGTCATTATTCATTTCTCGTGTTTCAGTTTTTCTATATTTCTGAATTATTTAATTGATAATTAGTTAGGTATTATTTATCATTACCTTTTAATCTTGGAAAAGAAGGAATTTTAATATTTTCTGAAGATGTGTTTATCACAAATTTGACTTAAGTTGATGATATGAAAATGAAAAGCAATATGTAAGAAATATGTACGCCATAATATAATAATAATATACTTTATTTTCGTTTTTGACAATATGAATTGTATAGGAATAGAGTTATATACAAATAAATAGATATATCCAAATTCGATGTGAAATATATAAAGCTATTTAAAAACACTATGAGTATGTAAAAGCACTATAAAATAACCTACGACTAACATTTTAAAAGAAATTGTAAATCTGGAACAACTTTGTTTTGTCTTAAATATTGTGCGAGTAGAACAATATTTCAAATCATTGGGCGGAGTGTCGAAAAAATTAGGCCAGCACTATTTGATGATCAATACGAAATTGTATAATTCGTTAATGGAATTTGGAAGTTGTCTTTGAGCCACATGTTTTTATCATGTATTTCTGACCTTTTAGGATATTTATCTTCGTTTTTGAAGTTCCGCCAGTAACGGCGGAATGTGAGAGAGACAGTATTTAGATACTGTTTAACAACATCATTGAAAAAAAAAAGTGAACTGTTATGAATTCATATATATTGAAATACTTCAAAGCATACTGATAAACTAAACAAATTGACAAGCACTACAGGTATTTTCAACAAAGTGTAGGTACATTCCACACAGTGCGGAGCAAATGTTCCCGGACTGTACTTTTAAAAATATCATCTTTACACACTAAAATGAGTGCGAAAAAGTAGACCTTTCCTGCAAGTTATAATATTAAATGACGTGATTCCTTCAGGTACATTATAAACATCGACGGAACTTTCGGGTTTCAAAAAGAGGTTTTTTCTATGCTGAAGGAAAAACTAAACATATGAAAGAATGGGAAAAACATGGATGTCGTCTCGTTGATGAATGCAAGATTTCAAAAACAAAAAATTCGATAAAAACTCCATGAAATTTGTTGGATTTGTCGATCTGGGAGAGTACACTCTTAAGAAAATGGAGAACAATCTTAGAGACCATGCCTTGGTCATAATGTTCCAACCATTTGCTGGTCATGGTCTTCAGGCATTGGCATGTTTCCTCAGTGGAGGTGATGTGACGGGGGAGATTTTGGCCAGAATTATGTTGGAGTGTGTCATTCTTTATGAGAATGCAGAGCTCTACATTGATGTTATAACCAGTGATGGAGCTAGCTGGAATCGGAAAATGTGGAAACACCTCAGTGTAGAAAATAGCCTTCAACCATGGTGTGAACACCCGATGGATGCATCTCGTAAACTGAGAATGCGTTCAGATTTTCCCCACCTCATCAAATGTTTGAGGAATAACTTGATGAAGAAAAAGAAATTCAGGGTATGACATATCTTGTTTATAACATCTCGCCATCAATAAATTATTTATTTCAGGTTCCTGAAGGTTGGGTTCTGTTTTCCCATTTTGAAAAACTTTTTGAACATGAATCTAATAAAGAATTCAAAGTGGCATTCAAGTTGACAGCAAGCCATATCTATCCGAAACATGGAGATAAAATGAATACACGGCTTGCATTCCAAGTAAGAAATAACAGAGTAATTTTTGTTAAAAGGAATTAATTATTTGTTCATTTTCCAGTTATATAGCAACACAACTGCCCTAGCAATGGAAACATATAGAGACAAAAATATCTTATCAAATATTGATACCACTATTTTTTACTGCAAAAAAATCAGTCGACTCATTGATATAATGAACTCTTCAAAACCTGACAACGGATTAAAGCTTGACTCTCAAGAATATGAGGTAGCTGTACCTTATTGTTACCCATATAAATATCTCGATTTGAACAAAAATATATTGAAATATTCCAGTATCAGTATATTTCAAGGGCTTATTCCTAGGAACAAAATAAGACTCTTTTTCTAATAAACATGAGTAAAAATTTCAGATTTTTTATGATTAACCTGATGGTAATGTTCAAATTAGATTTTTTTTTGGAAGAAATAAGACACTTTTGGCCATAAATCTAGCAGGCAACCCTCATTCATCCTTTTGAATTCAAAATTTGAGTTTTTTTTCGCGTTTGTTCTGTTTATGTGAAATTCATATTTTCAACCTAGGAATACATCCTTGAAACATTTGTCTCGAATTCAGAGAACCAATATCATCTCAACTATAAAAATATAATTTAGATCTCTTGAGCTATAAACATTTGCTCATGAGATATTTCATCTGATCTCATTGATATTAATAAAACCTGATATAGCACAAATATAAATTCAAACTTAATGCATTGCAGGATCTAGATTCATTCTTGATATATTTGGACTTATGGAAACAATGTTCCCCTGAAGAGTTCTTTTTGTCAGATTCTACTTATGAAGGATTTTGCGTAACTTTTTCATGTACACTATACTTAAAGTATTTATCCAATATTGGTTTCAAATACTTCATGACATCCAGATTAAACCAAGATCATTTGGAGGTGATAATTTTCACATATCCATAAAAATTCCAATCAACTTTTGTTATCATTTGCAGCACTTTTTTGGGATGATGAGAGCTGCAGGTGGATGCAATACTCATCCCGAGTCAATTCAAGTTGGACAAATATTCCGCCTGATGTCCCTCTATTCTCTGATTAAACCGCCCAGGGGAAGTAATGTTAGTGGAGGAGAAATGATGAAATCCCTTCTTCATATTGGAGATCTGAAAAAAAAGCAAAAATTTATATTCGATATTGAAATAGAAGAAAACATCTCCGAAATTGAAGAAGATTTCTCAGATATTGATGAAGCTTTTGCTTATTTCTGTGGATATGTCGCAAAAAAAATTAAAAGCACCACCAAATGTGGAGAATGAGTGGATTCGATATTGGGGAAGGGAAATGAAATGTTCAATTCCCTCATAAGAAACAAGAGCAGGGGATTTTTAACATTTCCATTTCAAAAAATTATTAGCTTCCTTCACGATGTTGAAGCCACAATATCAGGTGTTTTTGAGAGGGAACTTACAAGAAATTGCCATTCAGTAATTTTAAGCAAGTTGTCAAATTTCTCTCCCAAAAATATTGTCGGTCGTGAACACCACAAGGAAGAATTGTCAAGAGAGGCACTGAGGGTATATTTGATCTCTAGATTGAGTATCTGCTGTGCTAAAGAGCATAATGTAAGAGCCCTCGGAAATAAAACTGAATATTTTTCCAAAATGGCTAAATTGTATTGAAGTTAGACTTTATTGAAATTTATTTCTTAGTAAGTTGCAGGGTTGCTTATGACTTTGGTCAAGACCAAGTCGCCAATATCGAAAACTTTTGGTGGATTCCGTTTCTAATTAAAGGCGGCGTTTTGTTTGTCTCTATTATTTTCCAATCGTTGCGCCGCTTCAGCTCTTATCGCAGTGACGTCTACCTCCCTCTCTTCAGTGTTGTCGTAGGTATCACCATCCATTTTCAGTGGGAATCCAAATAGAAGCGGCTGGCGTATTTTGTGTGATGCGGTGTTTCGTGCTATTAATGCCTTGTTGAACTGTTTCCATTTGCCCCTGAAGTTGCCAAAGCGTCTAGTATTGTTTTGTTTACTCTCTGCGCTTGACCATCTCCTCTTGGGAGACCAACTGCTATGGTATGTAACCTGATACCTTTGCCATTGAGATACTTTTCAAATTCATTGGAAACAAATCATTTTCCCGCATCTGTTATTATTCTTTTCGGATTTCCAAAAATACGTCTTTTCGTTTATACTGTTTATTAGGAGTAGATTTTGATTTCTGTTTTTCGAAACAACCATTCTCAATGTGCCCTTTTTTTGAACAGAAATTACAAATTTTATTTTTGTGTCTACAATTATCCCAATGATGTTCGGTTCTTCCACAACAAGAGCAGTATATTTCATTATTTTCCCTGGCACTTCTATTGAAACATTTTGGATGACTACTAGTTGATTCCGGTTGTTGCGAACGGATCTTGCAGATTTCAATTGCTACCTGTCTGTATGTTATCTGACGCTTCCACTGCCAATTTCAAATTATGATCATTCATTGCCCCCATTATCAGAGAAACTTTGTCGGAGTCAGAAAAGTTCAATCTTAATTTATTGATTTTTCCCAAATGATTGAAATGGAACTTATATAATGAGCATCTTCCTGTTGGCTTACGATTAGCCACCTCCATAAATAGCTCGTATGCGTTTCTTGTACTTCGAAAAGTAGAACGTAGTAATTGTTTCCATTCCGCCCACGTATTCTGACACCACCGTAATTCACACTGTATGTAACTTTCATACCATGTTTTAGCTGTTCCCTTCAATTTATTTACTACTTGATAAACTATGAAACTATCAGACCAACCATATATACTTGCATTATGTTGGATAATATCATCCAATCGGACACTTTCATATTCAGTGGTTCAAACTCAGGCACTGCACTCGAAAAAACAATACTTAGAGCTTGGCTGTACATGGCATATTTGCGGCATAGTATTTGAACTGGCTACACTTAGAGATTGTCTCCTGCGTTTTCTCAAATCTTTCCGATGTCGACTCGATTTCTTTGGAGACTTTCTTGCTCTTACTGACATTTTCTTTCGTTTTCGGTTTCGATCCTCTTCACTGGAGCTGGAGGAGGATCTGGATGGACTGCTGTTGATTGGGGATAAACGCATCCTCGATTTTTTTCCATGTTTTGACATGAAACCACACTATTCACCACTTCTGATGTAGTCGATGGGACGAGGTTACGAATATACGCGTATTCACAATATAACGGTATATTAACGTCTCTTCTACTTCAAATCACAAACGATAATGAATTCATACTACATTTTCTATCCTATCACATAACGTAATCGGCACTGTCCCAGTCATCCCAGTGACTAATACTTAGATAATATAAAGTCGCTGCTCCGTCACTATTTCCATAAGCGGGTACTCCACAAGGTACAAAAACGGTGATAGCAACATCAATAACTTATTAATGGAAATTAATTTGCTGAGAAAACTCATTGTCGAAAAAGACGCAAAATACGAAATTCTTCTGGAAAATAAAATATTAGAAAAAAAAGTTATGTTTTTATCAATGACCAACAAAAACTTATCAACAGATAAAAACACAAATAACGAAAAAAAACTACTGCTAACAAAAACAAAATATCACAACTGGAATACTCAAATACTACAAAAACAAGTGACTCATATGGAGATCAACCACCATAAATAAACGAAGAACTGAATACATATAGAAAGTGAAATTGAACCTTAAACCACTTCGAACAACAAGGTAAGAAGTGGAAAACTTGAAGACAATTTTATATATCCCAGAAATAATAGAAAAACACGCAAAAACGCAAAACATAAAAATATTGGCTCTGCTGATGAAAATGATGAAGAGTTCACTGAAGAAAAACCAAAAGTCTGGATATATCTATACAGAGTCGAGAAAAATGTGAAGGACATCAATATAAAAAAAAATTATAGAAAAAAACTTGACAATGAAACGGTCGTAGTGAAGGAACTTGCATCTGATGAGCAACGTCTTAAATGTTTCATGGTAGGCACCGACTTCATACGGAAGGAAACCTTAGACGATACCTCCTTTTGGCCAAAGAGAGTTGGATTCAAAAGATTCGAATTCAAGCGATACAATAACTACAATAAAACAAGTGAAGAAAACTATTTTTTAGCATAAGTCATTCCAATATAGGGACAAGTGAGACGTTGGAACTGGAACATGTACATTTTATATT
>WOGR01011846.1:0-10413 GCA_015342045.1 Leptinotarsa lineolata | reverse complement strand
ATCTAGAACTAAATTAGGGTGGATTATTCATGGAAACGTACATCAATTTCAAGGACGAGTTGATGAAAATATTGTTTTACATATAAGGCATACAGGGTATAGAAAAAATGATAACCTGCATAATCAGGTAAAGTATGGCGGTATGCCATCCCTACCTTCTTCCCTTCCTTCCTGCTGGGGTCCTCTTCTCGTTTCTCGTCCCGTTGTTGATAGCTCGGTACTAGTATTGTTCACGATGACCTCGCTGTCGGATTCTGACAACTTATCCGGGAGGACAAAGCAAGATGAAATAAAAAAAATTCTAATGTTGAAAATTCAAAACTTTTGCACATCTCTATTTGCCATTGCTGCAAAAATTGAATATTCAGACTTCATAAACGCTTGCAATTATTGAATTAAAGAAACTCAGTCCTGATTCTTATAATGATATTCAATAATCATAAATATGTCGTTGTAACGTAAATTTCTTCTGCCCGCCCTAATTAAACTTTCCTGAAGTGAACAGATTTTCATTAAAATCTACAACATTGAATACGTTGCTATATAATAGACGTGGTTTGATGATAACTTGACTTCTCGTCATCTTCAATCAAATTCATATTTTAGTGGTAACCTATATTGATAACTAGATTTGACAGAATTGTAGATTTACTTAACATCAAAATGAATTCCCATAATACTAAAAAAAGTGTACGGAATGAATAAGGAGAACTAGGGTAATAATATTTCCATCAGAATACAAGTGTCCAGAGTATTCTAGACTCTTCTGCAATTAGATAATCATCATTCCGTTCCTTCAATCAGTTGTACCCATAATACAGAGTATTGAGTAAACAGGATACTTTGGAGTTTATTCACTCACGGTTAAAACATATCTAGAATGAACAGTTTTCCAACGATAGATATTCATCGAATCAAGTTTTCAGTTGATTCAGTTGATACCATAGGAATATGGTCATTTGTTCAAGTTGATGTTCATAACTGACAACTATTCATTAATTTTCAATAATGATCGAGCAAGTTTGCGAAGAAACTCATCAGATTGTATAATGATCAGTTTGAATATGTTGATATCTTTATTTGTTCGCTCAATGATTTGAAAATGGAATGTATGGGTGGTCGATAAATTGCTACTTAGGTTGGATTGCCTCTGATGAAATTATTCAACTGATCGCTGAAAAATTGCTTCAGATAAGGTATCGGTTCATACCCGAATTACGGAATATAGTCGTGTTACCTGCGATTTCACTAGTGTAGCTTTTGAGGTTTCTTATAGTTTTCAACGAACAAATTGAGAAACCAAATGATTCCATGAACAACATTACGAATGCAACAAGCACCAACTCAACAACTACCGGAACAACAACCACCGATATCTTTCAAAACAAACGTTTTACCCCACATTACAGGACTATTCGAAAAGATGAAATGGAAAACTGTTGTATCTCCATTATTGTGTCATGCTAGACAGGAGGTACGGAAAAAGTTACTCCGTTCGGAATATCAATGATAATAGAACAAACTTACAGAATAATACCGCAAACTCAGTATTACTTTTTATTACTATTTACTTTGTACTATATTTTCATTTCCTGAAAATCCTCAATCCTATCATGCCAAATACCTGCTTTAACAAGATGGTACTTCTCATCACTTCAATAGATCAAATAACTGGTTTCGGAAATAGTGAATAGGAGGAAAATATTTCATGGTTTCTTGGTTTGACTTTGCTCATTGGCCTTACCAACTCGAAATTTCAAGTATTTGATTAAATTCGAATGGTTGTCTTCATATTTGATACAGAATAATAAATATGAATTTTCACTTGTTGGAAAAATAGAAAAATCAATGAAATAGGTAGATCAATTCAGAAATTGGTCTCCATATCATTCAACTCATCTTATTGTCTTTTATTCATGTGAATATGGAAATAAATTTTCTATTCATCAAAAATATATTTTCATAATTTACATAATTTAAAAAAAACATCCTGATATCCCGAAGATAATGTGATATGAAATATAATCAATCCATTTCCAATTTTCTGAAATTTCCATGGAATCCAAAAATTTCGTCATTAACTAGAGGTGACGGTCGCAGATTTTCATAAGTTTTCAGTTTTGATAAAGTGTCGAATCGTTTTGCATTGGTAGCTAATTTCTTTTTCCATAATTCTGAAAAAAATTAAAGAGTTTCTGTATTATATCTGTATATGAATGAAGGAAATTCAAGTTTGTGGGACACAACATAAATCTACCCTGTTCTGAAATGTAGACTCGGTTCAAATATCAAATCAAAGACCATTTGCTATATTACTTGGAAACCTGTTTGAGATTATAGTGTCAATATTCCGTTCAGGAACAATAAGTTTCTATATGCGAAAGAATAACTCAAACTTATTCAGCTTGCATAACTCATATACAAACATTCAGAAAGCATTTGATATAACTGACTTCGATAAAATATAGAATGCTGAATATGAAGGCCATACTTCTCACCATTATCTAGCTGCCAAGTATTCGAGGTTGGTCCCATCTTATTTCTTCACCGGAGTTAATCAGCCCATTGACTGACACTTTAAGAAAAGCTTAGAGTATTAGAAGTATAGTGTACCAGAAATTGTCTCAATTTCAATATTTCCAAATATGAAGTAACGTCATTTTTTGGAAAACATAACAAAACAACTCTTGATAACAGTAGTATATGCTACTGTGATCGAAATTTTTCTCACCTTCAAAGATCTGGGAGTCATATTCGACATTGAGTATACCAACAAATCGATTCTTCTCCAGTGGCAGAGAACTTGAAATCGGAAATATATTTTATGTAATAGCCAATCAACAGACCCACGCTTGAGGAAACGTTGATAATCATTGAAATTCCTAATGAAAACTAGTTTCATATCGAGAACTTGAAGTTCACGATCGTTCATCAGCGCAGCTATTTCGAGAAACAGTGGATCACCACTCTCACTTTCGACAATAATACGCATTTTGTGAGACATCAAACGACCAATTGATGATCAATGGGCCCACTTAACAAATTTTTTATCGCATTATCTGAAAGTTTATGTTTCAAATGATACATCTGCAAAAAATCATAATTTTCACCCTTCATCTTCCCCCTTAAATTAGTAGTTGAATGTGGCGTTCACCGAAACGAGGCGTGGCCAAACTTGACGTCACATCAGTCGACTCGGCGACAAGGAAGTGCTGGCGGATAAGCGGAATACATGTGCTAAAGCCGTATAAAGCAAGTTGTGTGTTGTTTACTGCAGTGTGTCAACTGCGTGAATATGAATAATGATAAAAGAGGACGTTACAATTATTGCATCGTTTCTAAATGCATGAAATCTTCGGTAACCGCACTTGACAAAATTTTTATTCCACTGCCAAGTAACTTTGAATGACGAAACTTATGGCAGCGCGCTATGCGAATGGCCGACTTTGTGTCTGCCAAGGAGACGCATTTTTGTTGCGAAGATCATTTTAATGTAAGTATGAATGATAATGTTCAATACAAAAATTATAGTTCACCCTGAGCAAAACTTTGAATTTTAGGTTGAAATTTGAGGTAAGGCCAAAAGTTTTCAGTTCTGAGGGTTGACGTTCGTCAGCTGGTTAACGGAGCGAACAATAACAACAACGTGGTGTTTTCAAACCAGCAAATGAAACAAAATCCAACGATGGCAGCGATTAATAAACTCCAACTACAGGCCCGGTTGCCACTGCTCGAAGCTCTTTTCCTCGTGTGACGTCGAAATTTACCACGGGCGATCTCACATTTTCAATTGCTCTATCTCAGTTGTTGATTGACATATAACATATGACATATAAATATGGATCTGTTTACCGACCACCCCATTCTTATAGTATGATCATTTGCTGTGGAAATGAGTCTTGGGTTAACTTTAAAAAAAAGAACTAATCGAGCACTTAGATGATGAAATTCTATGCGTTATTGCCGTAACACACTTGCTGAAATGCAAAAAAGACATAAAATCTGAACTTAAAAATGACTGCATATGAAAGCTAGCCATGGTAATCATATGCACGAAATCATACTCAATAATTCATGTCTGGTAGTTGTGAACCGGGATATGAGAAGAACATTTTATATCAAAAGAAATCCAACCCACACACTCCAATCATAAACAAAGATCAAATCAGAACTTCAGGTCAATATTTTCAAACCAATCTCGTCAATTCTGAAGACAACCACAAAAATAAAAATTTTCACAATGACGCAAGTCACAAAGTCGAATAAATTTTCAAAATCAATCATATTGATAACCAAGCGAGAATTTTCAATGTTTCACTATCACAATATTGAGTTGGAATTCTTATCAATTATAAGATCTAATAACTTAATCGATTCTCTTTCAAGAAGTCTCATCATCATTGCAAAATGAATATGCGATTTTTCAATCAAAATTCACCCCAACAGATGAATAATAGCATCTGCAGCTTCTCAAACAGTAAAGGAGTTGTATGTTTTGAAATGCCTGTTGTCGAACCCGAAATTCGTACAGTATATCTACCTTTCTCCATTGCTATATTGTATAGAGCTGAATTGAATTATATACGTGGTCACACACAAGTGATGATAACGCCATTCACGAAGTACAAATAATTCCAAAGAAAACAGAAAAAAAATCATTGAAGCAAACTCAATTTTGAAAATAAATGCATTTATTTGCAGCTGCTGACTTCATACCAGAAAATTCCTTATTCAGTTAAGAATATAACATACAACGTGCATAAATCCAAAATATCATACAAATGTTTCCCAGTACTTTAGTGAAAGCAAAATTTTGAAATGAACAAAGGAAATGCTGATGATTTGGATAAATTTCAATTCAAATCAGTATTCAGACCAATTCGACAAGTTGCTCTGCTGACATTTCATCATATTATATCGTTCATGTAGATGGAGATATAGAAAAAATTCAAAAATTGATATTGTGAAATCAGAAAACGATCGACCACCATCACCAGTAGCTACTGAAAAACCAAAATTATTTCAGAGCTATAACGAGATTTGTGGGAGATTACAGCCGGTTCTCCCCTTCACCACACCCCTATTACATTATTTTATCAGCATCGACCTTGACTGACGTTACATGAACTTGAGCTTTGCGCATGGTCACTTGACCTTGAACATTTGAGTTGACCTTGAGACACGAGCCTCTCTCGGATAAGCGACCTTGGGTTCTCACCTTGATGAATATCTGAGTTTTGCTTTCGAAGGACGTCCTCCAGCTATATGCATAGAACATGACCTTGAACACGAAATTAAACCTTGAAAGTAGGGGGCTAGAATGCATACGCGGTGGAGACAGGGTTTGACGTTCTCCCTCATATGTACTCTTCACAAATATACACACGTATTCATACCACGAAGATCCACCAACTGATGAATGTTCTTTTCTGATAGGTGCATTCCGTGAAGTTCCGCCTTCTGTCAGCTGATTGAGTTGGGATTGATTGTGGGGTTGCCTGTGACGTCAGGTGGCCCTGATGAGGCAGAGAATGCACACCTCTGCATTTTTCTAATATTCATCGACCACTGCCTTCTCGTAATTTTTTCTGTAAGTGATGGAGTTGTCTGTGACGTTCTCATGAACTTCTTTCAAATTGCATTCGAGAAGCAGGCAAGAGTTCATTATGACAGTTTACATCGAGCGTTGGTGAAAACATATTAGAAAAATGTATTCATGTGATTGTGGTGATAGCTGGAGGATTTTCTTCAAGGTCAAACCTCACACACATCATCCAAGGTCAATACTTAAGTTCAAGTATGTTAGACAGACTCGGATTTTGAGGACAACCATCCATGTTCAAGGTTATTATGATTTTGCACATAGCTCCAGATTGTGTGAGATCAGTCAATGTGGGTGCTATAAATGGCGGCATAGTGGTGGAGAAGGCCAAGAACTACCTGTAATCTACTACTCAGATTCAAGCCAAGACTCAGTTATCGAATTGAAATAAAGTAGAGAAAAATGTAGAACTGATCAATTCCAGAAATCAATTCTTCAATTCATAAAAAGTCATCAAGCTCAAGCTCAACTTCAATAACAGTAGCAGTAACGACCCGATGAAACATTTACGACCGGCAGAAAAGAAACGTTAGATCTTTTGATAGAAAACTATTTTTCTGAAAGTCAGACTCTCGATAACAACAGACCTCTCTTTTCTGAGGGCGCCAAACGCCCCAAAAAAAAAGATTGAGAAGTCGTCAAGGAGGTTATCACAGCACCGACAGCTGGGTGGAATATCAAGTCGTTTCAGCTCCTAAAATCTCCTGGAGAGAAAGACTCATTTCCAGCACCCCTGCAAAACGGACTGGAAATAATTCAACCCCATTTCATAAAGTTGTATAGAGCTAGTCTGGCGTGAAACTACATACCACCCAGTTGGTTGGCAGCAAAGGTGGTATATTTACCTGAAGTGGGCCAAAAAGACCCACACCTCAAATTGGTACGACCAACCAGCCTTACATCCTTCCTGATGAAAGGACTTGAGAAGATACTGGACGGACACATCAGGAACATCGCTTCATATGTAGCCCCTGAATAACCACCAGTAAGCATATCAAACCGGCAAATCGACAGATTCATCATTGAACAACCTCGTAGAGGAAATTTCTCAATCCCTTGAAAACAAGGAGATTGCGGTCGCTGTATTTCTCGATATCAAAGGAACATTTGACAATGCATTACCTGAATTTATAGGATAAGCTCTGGTTAGAAAAGGCAGAGTATCGACCATGACTGGATGGATCTATGCCGTGCTGGTGAATAGAACTGCAACTACAATCCTTTAAGAGGATGCCATTAGATCCAGGGTCACCAGGGCCTGCTTGGCGAGCCCACGTCGGGAAGGTTAGCTTGTGAAATCCTCCAGAGTGCGATTGACGTGGTTTACAGTTGGTGTCGGAGGGAGGAGATGTTTGTCAACCCCAGCTGAACTTTGATAACCCCCTCCACCAGGAGAAAATTGGAAGATTAAACGTCACTTTACCTTAATGTTCAGGTCATTCCATTTGAAACGGAGGTGAAATATCTTGGGATTGTCCTTGATAAAAAACTCACCTGGAACTCTCACTTGAAAAACGTTTCACACAAATCCAGACTATCTTCATGAACGTTTCGAACGATTTGTAGTGAAAGATCCTAAACGAAGTCATTGGATATATGCGATTATTGGCAGATCAATGATCACTCATAGAGTAATTGCCTGGTGACCGAAAGCTTCACAGAAAATGGCTCAGGCGAAGCTCTCTGGCTCACAAAGACAGACTCTTCCAGCAATCTGTGCTGCCATCAGTTCCACACCGTCAGCGGCCATGGAGATTCCTTCATAACTACCTTCTCTTCACATTTTTCTGGAGAGAGAGACTAAATGGACTGCATACAGACTTGTGCATATCGCCAATTGAACAAAGCAATCCAATGCAGAGTACCCTAGACTATTGGCTGACACCAAAAGTCACAGCATTATGAAAATGACCTCTGACTTCATGCCTTCAACTGTCAACTACGAACTGCCTCATACAGTACTTTTACCGAGTATTGAGGACTGGATCCTCAGGGAGAAGGAAACATTGGGAGCAGATAGTTGTTAGTTCACAGATGTATCAAAAACACCCTCAGGCTCTGGTGCAGGGGTTTTCAGTTCGAGACACAGGACAGAGACATTAACTTGTCTAGGGACCTATGCGACTGTTTTCCAAGCAGAAATCTATGCTACTAAATTGTATGCGGAGAAACAGTCAAGCGGCGTTGGAAGATCTTGACTCCTACTAAGCAACGTCTGAATTGGTAGCGAATAGCCAAGAACGACTCTCCCCAATAGGACGACTCAACAAATTATCTTTGGTCTTGATTCCTAGCCACATTGGCATGGAAGGCAACGAGGCTGCTAGCTCCCTTGCATAGGAGGGTGCTGCAAGTAGCTTCATCTGACCAGAACCTGTCATTGGCATTGCTTTGGGCTTTGCCAAACAAACATTGAACACCTGGATGACAAGAAGATTCAAAGACTTCTGTTAGAATTTTCAAGGATTGGCTCACTCCAAAGCGTTCATTCATCCTTTGAAGCTTGAAACCAAACAGTTGTTGGAGTATAGTAGGGATGAACTACGATGTTCAACAGGCCTTCTTACAGTTCAGTGTCGTCGGAATAATTATATGCAGAGACTCGGGCTGTCGAATGATAGTGTGTGTCGCTTCTGTTTGGAATATAATGAAACAGCAGAGCATATACTTTTTGCCTGCCCCGCGGTAGACTAAATCAGGTGTCCAGAGTTTAGTAGAACCACACTCTTACTAACTGATATGGAATATCATTCACCTACGCGGCTCAGTCAAGAAGCTGGGTTCATTTGGTCGAGTTTGAATAGGTGTGGGGTTCGAATAGACCCACTAACTTTTGAACTAACCTCACCTCACCTAACCCAACACGTCAATCAGATAAGAAAGAAATATACAGAGAATTCTGAAAATTTTAGAAATCATTTACTGCTCGACTTTCTGAAAGACTCTTCTGATATCTAGATGAAATCGCAGAGTATATTGTATGATGATTATAGAATGAATAATAAAGTAACGAATAGCCTGGAAAAATTCCATAGCAGGTTGAAGAGAACAGTCTCCAACCAATACCGATCCGAGTCAGGAGACTTCCGAAATACCTTGAAGATTTCCACTTATAGGAGGTGTTGGCAGCCCTGAGAACAAAAAGACTATTCTATAAGTTCCGGGGATCAAAGGAGAATTCAAATAACGAAAGCGCTGTTGATATTTCACGAAATTCAGTTGTTAAATATTTTTGAATGAATCTGTCAAAGATATTGCGGTTCCAGAGTTACTCCCAATTTTTTTTAAGAAAAAACACAAGCACTACAGGATTAACCTTAAGGCACTCTAAGAGCGGTGCCTGTGCGAAAGTAGTGATTGACGTCGGATTTGAATCGCTGGAGATTAAATCCATTGGGAAATATGTTCTTAGGAAGTTTATTCCACATGAACGAAGTTCTCCAAATGGAAAAGTTTTCAAACAGCAAAATTCGAGGTGTACTAAGTTGAACTTCAAAACGATGAGCAGCCACAGTCCGTGACGTATTTCTGATATGCACCGCTCTTGGTGGAATCAAATGTGCCAAGTCCCTTGAACACCTCCCGTGAAAGTATCTTCAGGAAAGAGACAAATGTCCAACCTTTCTCCAATATTCCAGACTATCAAGATTGCAAATTATGTTTGTGTCTCCAATCAGGCGAATAACTCTTTTCTGAATGGAATCCTGCAGCTTCAGGGTATGTTCAGGGGCTAAGCTCCATACATGAGAGTAATACTCCAAAGAAGGTCTGATCTGAGCTTTTTAAAGCATCAAAAGTTGCTAAGGTGGTTACAGTTTGCTGTTTCGGAATAGTGTTCCAAGCTTTTGAGAAGCAGCCCTTGCAATTTCAGCAACATGATTGTGCCAAGACATATTAATGTCCATATTACACCTCACAAACTTATCGAAGCAGGAAGCGGAATTGTATGTCCTGACATTATTATATCCGGTTCAGAGACATTCATCTTTTTGGAGAAAAACGATAACTCTGGTTTCGTGGCATTGAATTGAACCTGTTTACTTTCACCCCAATTCGAAATTAATTCTAGATCTTCATTGAGATATGCAACCTCCTGCTGCCAGTGAAGATGTGCATCCGCAACTGATGTCCTGGTATCCAAATGGAATGGTGAGACAAGTGTGCTGTAGTAAGCAAAGCAATATATAGGATTCTTCGTTTTTTTCATTAAGTCGTTGATGTACAATAAAAAGAGGGTTGGAGACGATATGGATCCCTAGGGAACGCCAACGTAGATGATGAAAGTATTTGAGAGATATATCCATCGACGGCCACTTGCAGGAAATGTTCTTTCAGGGAACTTGAGAACCATACACAAAGATTATCCGATAAGCCATACCATCGAGGTTTGGTCAGCTAATCCTAATGCCACACACGGTCAAAGGCCTTAGAAATATCAAGCTTTCGACTCATTATGTTTCTCGATTGCGTTATTGCCAATATGAGTGACATAGGATAGAACGTCGCCTACTGATTTTTGTTTCCGAATGCCATATTGATGGTTGCTAAAGATGTTGAAGCCTACCAAATATTTGAGAATATGGTGGTTTACGGCTTTCTTCATAAGCGACTGTTATATAGTTATTTGGAAGATTCTCCTTACCCTTTTTGGGAATAGGGTGAACGCGAGCAATCTTCCAACAAGAAGAAAAACACTTTTCTTGTAAGACAGGTTGGAAAGTCTGCAAAGTACTAGTGAGAGTTCATTTGCGTACTTTCTGAGTACGATGACAGGCACTTCATCAGAACCAGTCGCCTTGTTGATATTGAGC
>WOGR01011845.1:0-11085 GCA_015342045.1 Leptinotarsa lineolata | reverse complement strand
CGTTGGCATCATCGGGCTGTACTTCTTCAAAGACGACAATGGCCGGAACGTTACTGTGAATGGCGAGCGCTACCGTGTGATGATTGACAATTTTTGGTGCCCAAAATGGAAGAATTGGACATGCCTGATATGTGGTTTCAACAACACGGTGCCACATGCCACACGGCATGCGAAACAATGGCCCAATTAAAAGCCGCCTTAGGTGAACAGCGTATCTCACGTTTGGGGCCCGTCAATTGGCTGCCTAGATAGTGTGATTTACCGCCTTTGGATTATTTCTTGTGGGGTCATGTTGAGGCTCATGTCTACAGGGATAAACCAGCAACAACTGACGTTCTGGAAGCCAATATTGAAGCATTTATACGTGAAATGCCTGTCCTTATGTTAGTGCCAAAATGTGCCAAAATGTGCCAAAATGTGCCAAAATTGGGGCTTGCCTATGGGCCTTACCCATGGGCCTTGCCCATGGGCCATCTAAATCGGAGCCGCGGACAACATTTGTATGAAATCATCTTCAAACATTAAATTATATTGATCGTTCTATGGATTTCAATAAAAATTTCATCAATTTTTTCAAATTTTTTGTGTTTTTTCGAAAATCAAATCCTATACCTCTTAAAAAATCACCCCCTATGTCGGTGAAAGTTCGTACTGCCGAGCACAAAAAACATACACAGCGAGGGGAAACCAGCAAATCAGGAATAGCAGAGCATGTTTGGACACATCAACATAACATCGAGTGGTCCCAAGCTGAGATCATACACAAGGGGGAACACTGGTTTAGAAGGATATTCAAAGAAGCCGCATATATGCTGTCCAACAACGTATTCAGCTAAGCTAGCGTAGAGATACGCAACGTACAGAAACCCATAGTCAAAGAAAAAATGGCCAACTCCCGCCAAACGGTCATCTCCCGCTAAACCAGCGGAGCGGAAAGAAGAGATAAGTGATAAGTGAAAGGAGGGCTTAAGTGAAAGTACTCGAAAGACCCATAAATAGTCATCTCTCGGAGGAATTAGTCCAGTCATCACCCGAAGACGATTGTGGACCCTAACAATCGAAACGTCGTGAAATAACGTGGTTTGAAATCGCTTAATTTTTTAATTATATGAATTTATTTTTATTTTATTTGTTCAATTTTATCTCACTGTTAATTTTTTTCATGTTTTTTGCCTAATATATTTGCCATTTTTAGAATAATTCGTGTTGTGGGGTCAGAATATAGGTACTTTTCATTAAAAAAAAACAATATATATTTTATAATGAGGTCTTATGAATTGAATCGTTCTTTGGCAATTTATTATTGAAATTCTACAAGAAATGTACTTACCTTTTTCACTTACGATGGAAGACTATTTATATTTTGGGGAACTGGCAACACTAGTGTCAATAGATAAAATGTGGCAACACCATAATAACATATGACATATGTTAAGCATAAACTTACTCTTAACGTTTTAATGTACAAGTGCTATTTGATTTGTTTGCAGTGAGTTGAAAAAATCAATTTGACCAAAAAATGAAAATTTCAAGAGAAGGTTTTCGTTGGACTATTTTTCACAACTTTCGACGTAGATTATCTCAACAAGAATGTGTTGATGAACTGAGTTCTGACGATAAAGCACCACCAAAAAAAACAGTATATCGCTGGTATAGTGAATTCAATCGTGGTCGTAGTTCGGTTGCAGACGAATTCCGTGAATGTCGTCCAAAATAGGTTGTTGTGCCACAAAACATCGATGCAGTGCTTGAACTGATAATGCAAGATCGTTATGTGACATATTGTGAGACAGAGGCATCCTTGCACATTAGTTCCACTTTAATGCATTCGATTTTGCATGAACAAAAATGTTCTCGTTGGATACCACATAATTTATCAATCGCTCAAAAAAGGCTCGTGTCAGGTGGTGTAAGGAAATATTTAAAAAGTTTGACCGTGGCGCTAAAAAATTGTAAAATCCTAACAGGCGACGAATCATGGATATATGCGTATGAGCCGGAAACAAAACAGCAATCGACCTTGTGGGTATTCAAGACGAGTTAAATCCAACAAAATTGTTCGTAGAAGAAGCAAACCGAAGCAAATGGTTGCCTGTTCAGCCGAATGGGTCATGTGGCCACTGTTCCGCTGGAGCAACGTAGAACGGTCAATTCTGAGTGTTACACGACCATTTGTTTGCTGGAAGTCTTCGGAGAGATTCGTAAAACTAACCGCCGAAGATGAATCATTCTCCGTCATGACAATGCCAGCCTAGACATTTCGTCAAACAGGTGAATTTTTGAGTAGTCAAAACATCGAAGTGATGTCTCATCCCCCGTACAGTCCTGATTTGGCACCCAGTGACTTCTTCTTGCTCCCGAATATCAAAGGTAAACTACGTGGTCAAAGATTTGAAAGCGCCGAAGAAGCAGTTGAAGCGTTTTAAAAACCATGAATTGGAGGTGTCTTAAGAGGAATGTAAAAACTGCTTTGACGAATGAATGGTTTGAACGAATGCAAAAGTGTATAGATCATCAAGGGAAATGTTTTGAAAAACAATAAAGCCATTTTCATTAAGAAATGTTTTTTATTTGGTATTCCCGAAATATGAATAGTACCTCTCGTATATCACACAAACACCCAGAAATTTATTGATACACACGTCGAACATTCAACTGTTCGTCTCTATACAAAATCTAACAGAAAAAAGGTCGCCGACAAATATAACCGTAATTGTACTTTCGATTAACATATGGCGAAAATTTACATTTCTGTCACCGGAAATATCCATCATACAGCTGGAAATTTCCATCAAATAAAACGATATGATTTCACACATATATTGGACGAATATTCAATTCTTAATGAAAAATACATTGCTTATTAAAATTACACCTGCCAATGCGAATAATTTTTTACAGAAAGATTTTTTTCAATATGAATGAAGAAATTTTCATCTCTCAGAATCAACATTTCGAAATAAATTTCAATAATTTTTTCTAGTGATGAACCACAAAACATCAAAGTTTAAGGGTTCTAGTATCGTCTTTCCATGGCAAGAAACGCTGCCTTGAATAACTATAAAGAATGCCATATGTCTGTTAGGATTTTAGTATCATTTGCCCTTCTGCACATGTGAAAATTCATTATTTTTTACATGCGTGGGACTTCCTTCACCATCAGTTTGAACGATAAGACATTTTTGAGAGATGAAAAAACCTGATTCAGACGATGATTCGTTGTTATGAAAACAAGTGATATTTATAGTTCAAGCGAATGCAAACAACATTTTGCGATAATGACCCGACAAAGGAGTCTTTAGTCAGCAAAACGATAATTACTTTCGGGGGTTCATGAGTCAAGTTCGTGGAGAAGCAAATTTCAGTTAATACATGGATCTTATTTAGCTAAACTACGATATTATTCACAAATAATACAGTAACAAACCTAACAATTTTCAGCTTTAATAGCACATATGAGGGAGGTTGAAGTAATTCTATGGTGAATGATCTGTATTGAAATTTTTCAAAATTATCTAGAAAATGATCCTAGTATAAAAACACATATTTTCCTCGAATATAATTAAGTGAGTGTTGTTTGGAAATTTTTTCGTATAAGGTAGATAAATAGGTGTATCCCTATAATATATTGTTCAAAAAATAAGGTCAATGTTCGAATTTCACTTGGTACACTCGTCTCGGACATATGTTTACGGTTTCAGCTGTTTATTTAGTATGTTTATTTTGTTGGTGAGAGGCATACAAGTTGGAAGTGTTTTGCGTGTTAAGAGATTTTCTACTATCGAGAAAAATGGTAAAAGAATTTGCAGTTTGTGTAAAAAATGGAATTGAGTGCTCAAAAACACTTGAAATATTGACAGTGGCATGCGGTGATTGTACTTTGACTCAGAAAAATGTTTACAAGTGGTTCAAGCTAATCACAGAAGGTCGGGAAAATGTGAATGACAACGCTCGCCCTGGACGTCCTAGCACATCAACAACCGATGAAAATCAGTGTTGGCCACGAAAGCCCTAACCATTTTGACAACCGATGAAAATGTTGTGAAGTGAAGAAAATTGTTATGGAGAATCGTCGAATCACTATTAGAGAAGTTGCTGAAGATGTCGGCATATCGGTTGGCACATGCCATGCCATTTTTACGGAAATTTTGGCTATAAAGCATGTGGCAGCGAAGTTTGTTCCAAAATTGCTGAATTTTGACCAAAAAACCGTCGCATGAGCATCGCTCAGAATCATAGGTATATGGTTATGACATCGACACCAATCGTTTCCGCAGTTCGACTGGTGGATTGTATAAATTACTGTTGAAGGGAAACACGTACTGAAAATGAAGTCTATATTGTGAAAATTTTGAATGATCATCATGAATTGTATTATATACTCAGTGAGTAACGGGTCAGTGCATTCAAAAAATTACTGAACGCAATGACTCACAGCGAGTTCTTGTCATTTTATCATTCAGAACATTCCGATTGCTACAGATCGGTTTGAATGATGAAAAAGCTCTGCCGATAAGACGACCTATACCACAACTCATTTTTAGCTGCGTTAAGTCTGAAATGACTCATTATCAATCTGAAGTTTCACATCATCATATGGAGGGGTTTTCCTATTTTTTATTCCAAAGTAAAATACTTTCCATTCGTCAGAATTGCGCACCAAAATGAGTTTACTGGACAATTTTTTGAAAATACATAGAACCATGCCGGTGTAACAAGTTTCCAATTTCTTTCAGAATGTTATTTGTATGTTTGTTGTATGTATGTAGAAAACGGGAGTACAAGGAAATTGGTATTATCATCAATAATTTTTTCTGAAGAAAAAATCGCTTCGCTACATATACATTATTTGTGGACAGTGGAGATCAATATAGAACATTTGACCTGTATATTTATATATTTTCACTATTGACATTTCATTGCATTCTTGGGACATGCAGTTTTGATATTGAGAAGTGATTTCTCTCAAAATTTTTAATAAGCCACAGGTTTAATTTTTGCCCATTATTTTTTCACAATTTCAACAGACTAGTGAAACTCTGTTGATTATCGTCATATGCTCTACATATTTTCATGAAGAGTTTATCGTGAAACTATTTGTTTTCTTTCTTACTTCGGAAGTTTCCCACATTTTTTGTATAAAGATGGAGAAGTAAAACACCAGTCTAGTCTAGGTCCAAACTCCAGACATCACCAGAAGATGGCAAATGAGACTTTCCCGAAAAATCGTGGAAATGATACTTGTGAGGGGTAAAAAAACAGAACACGGAATGGAACCCGACAAAAAAACCCATTATATATACAGTGAGTTTCAAAAAGGGAAACTTGGATCTGAGTTTTTGAAATTCCAAATCTCCGAACGGTGTACAGGGGAGAACAAAAAATAAAAATTTTGATCAAGATGACTACCCTTATTATCGACATTATTGAAATTTTATTTATGAAACTTGTTAAAAGTTGTTAGTTGTCGAGATATTAATTTTTTTCTGAAAAATTTGACACTTACAGCACCACTTCGAAAAAATCATAACTCATAGACAGTAAAAGTTGAAAATGTGAAATTTCGCAGAATCACACCTTAAGCATCAAGTTATGAACAGATTTATCCAATTTTCGAAAATAATTTACAGGGCGCTTCCACTTAAAACATAACATCGAGAAAACTGATTAAACACGATTTTTTCAAATAGAAATCATACACTATTCTATTATTTTTGGATACTACGAAAAAAAGATATCGAATTCATGAAGAATGTCCTATACCTAAAATGTACACCCCTGGCAAAATATATCCGATTTTGGGAAATATTTGAAATGTTTGTATGTTTCATGATTTGTCGAATTCGCGATAATGTTCAAATATTTCAATTTTTCATTCTCAAATTCGCGAAATTCGAACAAGTATGGTCGCGCCTTGAGTCGTATTAAAAACCAGTTTTTCAGTTGGCATGAAAGGGGACTGTATTGTTTTTTGTGGAAATTATCACCTTGCATATAAACAAAAATAGAGAAAATAATTCGTTCTTGGTCATTTAACTCGAATCATATTCTCTGCATACGTAAATCAAGATTGTACAGAGCACAGATGTCGCGTTGCATAAAACCGGCAGTTTTTTTGCAGGTGTCGAAAAATCGGTAAAAGGGCCAGACTAGTAATGAAAAATCGTAGTAAAGTTCAACTTTAACTTTCCCAAGAAACATTGGCTGTTCATAATAGGGAAATTCGAACTCAAAATGTGTATGAAAAATATATAAACATGTACAAAGATAAGTTGTCCAACGTGAAAATAATATTCATTTGATAAAGATTTTTTCAAAAGTAGGTACTTTTAATTTTAGAACAAATTTTATGTTTTTGAACTTGGCAGGCATCTTATTATAGGCTATCACACTATTATGCAATTTGCAACGTTTCCTAATTTCCTTTTTTAGTCTACTTGGATGTAATTATGAATGAAATGATTTTCAGTGAATTTTAAACTGCCGCATTTTTCCTTTATAATGGTGAGTTGAATGAAGGAACAAATTGCCAATTGATTAAGTGAATCCAAATTCAATAACTTTTTGGGATTTTTCAATGGTCTAACAATTGCGGTATTTGCAGATCGCCATAAGTAAACTAAATGTTTTAATCGATAATATATGAAACTATAATATGTTCATCAAATATTTAGCATCAATATCATCTCGTATTCTATAAAGAATACCGATAATCGGTGAAATTTATTTTCGAAGTTTTTCAGTGTTTAATTCCAACTAAGATTTCCATCAATATAGAGTCCCAGAAATTTTGTGTAGTTTTTGTATATGATCTCACAACTTTCAAATTTGATTGAGGGAAATCGATTACATCCTTTTTTCGAAATATAAATATATAAGATAGTTTTGAAGAATTCACTATCGATTTATGAATTTGTAACTATAAAAAAATTTATTCAAATGATGGATTACTTCATCTTTTATAAGATCAAAATAAAATCTAAAAGAAAAATGGTGGTATTGTCTGCAAATAGCTTAATCGAACCTTTTAACTTCAACAAATCTCAATAAAGGTCCTAATACTGATCCCTGTGGAACTCCATGTGTTAAATTTTCACACTGACTGATATTATTACACGTATTCACAAACTGCTTACGGTTTTTTAAAAAGAACTTTCAAACCAACGGTGAATTTTACCACCTATTCCGATAGTAGGCAGCTGATTTTTTCAGTTGAATTGAATGATCAACAGTGTTGAAAGCTTCACGTAAATCCAGTCAAAGAACTATATATATATATATATATATATATATATTGATCATCATCAATTTTTTGTTGTATATGTGAGATATGATATTTCAGGTTGCTCTCTCTGTTTCTTTTGATTCACGAAATCTATATTGATGTTTTATAAAAATGAGGTTTTTTCCAAGTATTTACACAATCTGAAATTCAAAGATTTTTCAAATACTTTCAAAAGACAGGGAGAACTGACACATGTCTATAATTATTCATATCTGATTTTGTACCATTTTTGTAAATAGGTGTTACTCGTGCAATTCTCATTTTACCGTTATTATGCCAGTTTTCAGAAATTTCAGAACAGAAGTAATTTCACATTTGCTCAACGAAAAAACAGATTTTCAACATATTTTTTTAAAAGTGAGTCCTGAAGGTAAGATTCATGGTCACATAAAAGTAGGTAATTATTTTCTCTTCTGTGCCAGGTATAGCGAAAAAAGAGAGAAGAAAATACCAATGTTTGCCTAAAGTTACGGATAAATTCTATATCTGTGACAAAAATATTTCAGGAAAATGGTCGAAGAGATAATTGTCATTTTGAAAATGCCATGTGGTCATGTGATTTTTAATCTCCTTCTTTTTCACCCTGATGGGGTAATACCCTCAACTTAAAAAAATTCAAATGACAAAGTAAAGTGTTTTCAGAGTGATATCGAATTGACAATTGAAATATAACCTGCAGTTATGTATTCGTAACGTATCGTTGCAATTTTTATACATATAATTCGAGATTTTGAATTACGTTCACAAGTGGAAATATTACAAACTGGAAATTTTTCATAAATTCTATTATTTATTTTATTTTTAAACGAACACGACAGCTATACAAATTAGTAGAGGTACCTAATAACTTTTTCCAGAATTTGTGAGTTTGACTTCCTCCGTATCATTTCATTTTCAATAAAACGCCATTTGAGTTTCTTTGATACGCAAAAAATACACCAAAATTGACGAGTACATTAATTAGCTCGATAAAAAACTGCAAATATCCCAAAAACGGTTAGGAAAATTCTGTAACAAAAATCATTAATGTCGAAAATTCATATAAATATTTGATATCATGTCAGATACGGTAAAATAATTAGTTTCAATGACAGTGATTCTGATATTAGTGACCTCGATCTTGATATCGATATCAAAATCAGCCCACATATTACATTTCAGGAATGTGTCAATGCTTTCCTTATCCAATATGTATTTTGACCTTTTGATAGAGTAACGGGTAACTTTGTTTCTCATTCCATCGAACGAACAACTAATTGTTTGCTTTCATGTAAGACCAAGTTTGTTTCAATACAATTTACCCTTGATTGAGAAACTGAAAAATGGTTCGTGTGAGATTTTTCTATTTACAAACCGAATTATCATCAAAATTTAATTTTTTTTTGGTTTCAGTTAGTTCCATTGTTTAATTTTTTTGTGTTGAATAAATAGCAGATAGACAGGTCCAAAGTGAGAGGATTTATTCGACCCTCCACTGCAAACCTCGAGTGTTAATTGTGGCTCACACCTAACCGAACTCAACGAAGTGAATCCAGTTTCTACATGAAGCCTTTAAACTTATTCGGTGACTGATTGTTTAGGTCAGACGACAAGAGTGAGACTCTGCCAAACGCTGATCCGGTTCACGGTGGGGCAGGCGCAGAACACTACCAGGCTTGAAATTTCATTATGATGAATAGTTCGCCCCCAGTTTGACTGACCCTAGTACATTTTCCTCAATCTAGTGAGACCCTGATTGGTGATCAGTCCACGAATACTTTCATTAAATGGTAACACGGATTTATGGCTTGAAAGGTAGGTCTCCTGTGCATTTTAGGCAGGCGCCCCCTGAATCCAAGGTACTAACTGCATGATACGCTTTACTGATGCTCATAGATAGCAATCCAGGCCAGAATATTCTGAAATATCCTCTAAGATATACCGAAGTGATTCAAGTTGATTAGTTGATACTGAGGGTTGTCGGATGTTCAAAGTGCAAGATTCCTACATTCATTACCTCAGCAACTTCAACAGGTTGGGCATTTGTGAGTCAAGAATAGCTGCCAATATAGTAGATTTTTCTATGCAGAGTTTTTTCCTCTCTAATTTAGTTGAATTATCATTTGAGCGTAAGGGTTTGCTGATCTGCTCAAGGAAGATTGTTTCCTCTTCAGATGCAGATTCTGTTTTGGTGCTCAATAGTTTGGTGCACGACGGATTCATAAAATATAATTATTTTGAAGAGTTGACTAGCTATTGTTGAATGCTATTCTGTTGAGGAATAACAGCACCACGAAGGATCCTTTTATTCCCTTTCCTGCAGTGCTATCATTGAAGCAGTCACCCGATAGATGAATTTGCTTACCATTCTACATAATCCAAGCTAACACACATGCAAAAAGGAACAAGCATTTCCATTACAACTGATACTGATGAATTGGTTTTGTTGTATACTCTATAAAATTGTTAATTAATCGCGTTATCAGAACAATAGGTGGGGGAGGGTTGAAAAATATATACGGCCAAATGGAAATTTAACAATTGAAATGAACCTGTGCGAGAATTTTTATGAAATATTTTTATCAACAATTTTATGGAATGTATCCGTTTCTTTTGAGAAGCACTTGTGTTAATTCATTCTGTACCTCTTGAGGGTAAGATTTATAAGAATGTAGATATGGAGTTCCATTTGTGACATATACAGTGTGTAAAAGACAAATGGAATAAATTTATTATTTCGGTTACTGTACACATTTAGAAAAAATCCCCAAACACGTCAAATTTAAATTATAATTTGACATTCTTCAACGTGAAAATGCCACCTCTGTTTTCAACCCCCTTCGAATGACAGGCACAACCCTCAGTTTTTTCAATGGGAAGTATAGATTTGTGATATAGCGTTTGAAAGGTCTTTTCATTCACTATTATAAATTGAGATAAAATAAATTAAAATCATGCGGTTACCGAAATTTGATAAAATATACTCAAAAACTAAAATGTAATGCAAAACGTAATGAAATGTAGAAGAAGAACTAGGGATGTTAACGAAGTAGATGTTCGAAATGTTCACCGCGAACATCTTGGTAACATCCCTACCTCAAATAAAACTGTCTTCTAACATTATTCAACATATCAGGCGTGACCGATCTAATCGCAAGCGTTATTCGTTCTATTAAGTCATTTAAATCTGAAGGATTAGTTTTGTATACATTGCTCTTTACATATCCTCATAAAAAAAAAGCTAATGATGAAAGATCAGGTGATCGCGCTGGCCATTCAATCGATCCTCGCCTTCCTATCCACCGATTGGGAAATATATCGAGGTATTGCCAGATATCAACTTGGTATTGCGGTGGTGCTCCATCCTTCTGGAACCATATGGTATTCATTGGAACTTGAGGGTTTCCTGGATCAGGATATAAATTTGCTAAACTTGGAATGACATCATTTTGAATTAGTGCCAAATAATTATCGCCATTCAAGTTTCCCTCAATGAAAATGGTTTTCTACAATCACTGCCCAAACATCAACCTTTTGAGGGTATTGCGTGTGTTCTTCTCTCATCCAGTGAGGGTTTTCCATATACCAATAGTGACAATTTTGCCAATTAGCATGACCGTTAAGAGAAAAAATACACTCAACAGAAAACATAACGTCTTCTAATTGGATGATATTGTTATCCAACATGTCCATCATTTGCTCAAAAAAATAAGTTCTATCAAATTCGTCTTCCATGAGCTCCTGAGTAGGTATCATTTTATAGGGATGCATTTTATTTTCTTTTAATATGTTTACTATCGATGTATGGCTAACATTGAATG
>WOGR01011844.1:0-10414 GCA_015342045.1 Leptinotarsa lineolata | reverse complement strand
TCACGAATGAAGAAAAAAAATGTGATGCAAATTTATTACAAATACAATAGAAACAGTGTTAGGGGGCATCGGAAATGTATTTAAACTTGTATTCCGGAAGGCGACAACTACATCGAACTATGTTCAAGTTATTGGATCAAAATCTCACCAAGTTTGGTTCGTTAGAAAAGCCAATGAAAAAATACGGAAACAGAATGGACTAGGAAACTGAAGAAAATTTGATAAATGCAGTATGTATAAGGTAAACAACACATTGTGCCCTTTTCAAGAAAATTAATAAGTTCACTTTGAAAGCAACAGTTTACAGTTTCATTACAGAGTCTGTGCAGTGATCATCCCCACTTTTTCTGAAGCCATGAAACAAAAGATGATCCCAGGAAAACTTTGAAGTTACGCTACTGACTCCTAGAGACCGCCTCCCAGATATAACCTTCAAGATACAAAAACAGTAGATAACCAATTACTAACGTTTCTAAAACGTCACAAACAAAAAGAAAATCGCCGGAAATCAAGGAGCAGCGGATGAAAAGAGAAACCCTCGGCGGGGGAAAACCGTCCAGCGCCACAGACTCCGGGTGTGCACCGGAGCGCGTAAAGTGGGAGGGCGCGTGTTAAAACAATTTCCAAGCCACCTTTGATGCGGGAAAATAATTTGCCTCAAGTTACAGAACATTTCACGGCGGCTGGACGTCTCTTTTCGGAGCTAACTGCGCGTTAACTCGAAGTTATTTCGGTCTCTCTCACTCCTCCACGAACAATCATGTAACTGATAACAAGAAACGGCTACCGTTTTTAGCAACCGTGTTTGCTGAACAGATAAAATTAATTTCCTTTGCTTGATGGAAATGCTTCACTTTTCAAAGGAACAATGGAAACGATGAAGAAACTTGAGTTATCCAGGTTGGGACTTCTGGTTTTGATAACGCCATATTTGTTTTGTTTGTTTGAATAACTTCAGAGCAAGATGTAGTTCTGAGTGAACTGCCTATTTTGATCTGGAACTTTCTTTGGTTGATTAAGGACTCAGGAATACGATTTTTTTTTGAAATTCATTTCGAAGTGGTTAATAATGCACTACCTAAATCTATAGGATCAGCCCTGGCTGGAAAAGACATAGAATCGACCATAACTGAATCGATCTATGCCATGTTGGTAAATAGAACCGCAACTACGACTTTTCAAGACGAGGCCATTAGGTTCAGGGTCACCAGGGGCTGTCTTTCCTTCTGTGGTCGCTCCTGTCGGATAGTTTGCTTGATGCCCTCGTTGGAAGAGAAGTAGATCTGCAAGCTTATGCAAATGACCTTGTCATTTTGGCAAGGTCCACGTCGGGAAGGGTAGCTTGTAATATCCTCCAAAGTGCGATGGACGTTGTTCACAGTTAGTGCCAGAGGGAGCTGATATCTCTCAACCCCAGCAAAACTTCACCAGGAGAAGAAAATTGGACGATTCAACGCCACTTTTCCTCAATGGTGAAGTCATTCCATTTGGAATGGAGGAGAAATATCTTGGTATTGTCCTCGATTAAAAATTCACATAGAACGCTCACTTGGAAAAAGTTTTACATAAATCCAAACTGTCCCTATAGACATGTCGAATAATTTGTGGTAAAACTTGGGGTTTAGGTCCCAAATAAATCCATTGAATATATGTGATGATTGTCAGACCAATGATCACTTATGAAGCATTGCATTTCCAGAAAACAGCTCAGGCGAAGCTCTCTGGCATACAGAGACAGGCTTGTCTGGCTATCTGTGGTGCCATCAATTTCACACCGTCAGCGACCGTGGATCTAGAACTACCTCTTCTCAAAATTTTTCTGGGGAGAGGCTAGATGGACTGCATACAGACTTGTGCACATCACCAATTGCTCAAAGTAATCTAATGCAGAGTTCACTTGACTGCGGGCTGACACTGTAACTCACAGCATTCTGGGAATGACCTCTGACTTTATGCCTCCAACTGTCAACTACGAACTGCCTTATGAAGTACTTTTTCCGAGTAGAGAGGACTGGAAATATTAAGAGCAGATAGTTGTTGGTTCACAGATGAACCTAAAACACCTTCAGGGTCTGGTGCGAGTGTTTTCAGTGGCAGACCCAGGACAGAGATATCAACCTGCCTAGGGACCTTTGCGACTATATTCTAAGCGGAAATCTTTGTTATTGAATTGTGTGCAGAGGGACTGGTAGAATCCAACCTCACACATAAGTCAATAAAAATTTTCTCGGACAGTAGAGTGGCGTTGGAAGCTCTTGGCTCCTATCGAGCAACGTCTAAACTGGTACAGCAAATTGCAAAAAACGACTCTCTCAAGTAGGAAGACTCATCTCATTGTCTCTGATCGGGATTCCTGGCCACACTGGCCTGGAAGGTAACGAGGCTGCTGACTCTCTTGCAAAGGACGGTGCTGCAAGTAGCTTCATCGGACCAGAACATGCCATTGGCATTGCTTTAGGCTTTGCCAAACAAACATTGAACACCTGGATGGCAAGTTTTGAAGACTCCTGGCAAATTCTTCCAGGAATGGCTCACTCCGAGGCGTTCATTCACCCTTCGAAGCTTGAAATCAAAAACTTGTTGGACTTTTGTAGGGATGAACTACGATGTCTAACAGGTCTCCTTACAGATCACTGACGGCTGAATCACCATATGCAGAGATTCGGACTGTCAGAAGACAATGTGTGTCGCCTCTGTTTGGAATATGATGATATGATGTGCCTGCCCCGCCGTGGATCGAATCAGGTTTTCAAAGTTTGGTAGAACCACACTCTTGCCAACTGACCCGAAAGATCACTCACTATACAAACTAATCAGCTTCGTCAAGAAGCTGGATTTATTTGGTCGAGTTTGAATAAGTGTGAGCCCCAATAAACCCTTGTGGGTTGCGGTAGATGTGGTTGTCGTCTTTCGGGATACAAGTTTAAATACATTTCCGATGTCCTAACACTGTTTCTATCGTATATGTAATAAATTTGTATCATATTCAATATCTTTGGATATATTTGGAATTTCAGAACTTTCTCAACGGCATATTGTTAGTCAGGTAAATGCGCAACTTCTTTTATCTTCGTATCTCTCATAGTTTCCGAGATCCCAATGGTGAGGATTGAATTTACAACACCCTGTAGATGCCTATGTGAGCGTAGAAACAAGTAAACATAATAATATTATGGATAAAGATGGTGGAACAATACCTAATAGTATACTATATAGCTTGTTGAAATAATATTTCAGTTATCAAATTTACCTGACTAGTAGATAAGACAACATTGTAAATTTAATTCAAGACTAGTAGGTAAGGCATTTTTGTAAAATTCATTTAAAACAATTGAGATGCAGGTATCTAGCAGAGGTATCTATGGTATAATTAAGGACAACATTGTACGTAGATTCAGTTCAATCTTCCTCTTGAAGATGATCACTTGGTGATTGAAACTCATGTCGAGATGTTGGAATTAACGGTTTGGTGTAATGTCCGTTACTACACCAATGGTTCCAAACAGTGCATCATAAGATACTTTTGAATTTTTATTTATATTTGATTTGTAATGGTAAAACTGATATATCATAATTATGACATATTATCATATGTCATATGTCATATTATCATATGTCCAATTTAATGAACTCGTTCCGTAATTGTTGAAAATTTATTAATCATGTGATGATTGCAATGAAGATTCAAATTACTGTAATATATAAAAAGCCCAATGGAAATTGTTAGTTCTGCTGAAAGTTACACGTATAACTCCCGAAGGGCCAAAATCTTCATGTTTCTGAAAACACTGTTGAGTATTAACTTTTTTACTACCAAGTAGAGAAAGTTATTTGAACAAATATTCGTTCGCCAGGCCTCATCAAAATTAATAAAAAACGCAAACAACCCGTTCGATCCCGAATAAAAAACTCATCAACCACCACGAATTGTAAGTCAGCGATGCAAAAGAAAGGGGGATACAAACGAATTCATAGAAACTATATGTATTCGTACTCTGTAGTGATATTATCAAACATAATATTGTGGGTCATTACAATACCACAGAATTGAATATGAATATGGTCATTCAGACATACCGAATTGAATCGTATCAGATGGGAAAGAAGGAGGATGTTCAAGCTCGACGTTTAATCAGCCATGTTTGATTTATTAGGCGTGTGAATATATGTATATTGTGGTTGAAAAAGTTATCTGATCTGTGAGCCAAAGGTTTCATTCTTCGTGTATTTGCATTAGTATTGTTTAATACTGGCCCGAAGAAAGAAACTACCTGCTTTGGTTGAGTTTTGTTCTGTATGAACGTCCATAGTTTTGTAGGAAATGGAAATAAAAAATCGGTGAAAAAAATTAGTGTTTATTACATTTGAACAATTATGATGCAACGTTCTAAGAAGAAACGTTTTTTTTGGAAAGGGTTTACCTCGAATAGACCCAGCTTTCTTTCAAATCCAACTCCAGACAAAGGTGTACATAAGAATAGAAATAAGTGTATCTTATAAAACGAAGAAACATCAAATGTAGACGCTTTTCAAATACTAAACGAATACTTGTCTGATGAATAGTTCAACCAATTATTTCATACTCAAATGAAAAGAGGTATATTTTTACGAAAGATAACCTTTTTACGAGATATCACAAAAAGTATGGAAAACTTCTGAGAAAAGAAAAAAGAGAACAAAGAGCCTTTTTTGAACTGAATTGCATTCTTCTTTCTTTCGGAAGTTCTCCACATTTTTTGTGTGAAGATGAAGAGTAGAAAGACAAAAGTCCCTCTTTCCCAAAAATAATTTATGAATACAGTGTGGATAATTTTTGATTTTCTTATGTTTCATCAATATATAAAGAGTGAAAAACTTTCAAAGAAAGGAAAATATGAATATTTTTGGATAGGAACATTGCATTCCATGAAAATTGCTTTACATATTCAGTTTGTACACTGAATATGTTAAAAAAATCAAACGAATGTTCAAATCATGCGGGCTATATACATTCGATTTTATTTTTGTATGTTGGTACTCTCGTCTTGAACATATGTTCACAGTTTCAGCTGTATATCATGTTCAGTTTGTTAGTGGGATGTGTAGGGTAATTTCCCACAACTACTTAGTTTGAAGACATTGATTTTCATTTAGTATTACAACTTTTTGTTGATGAATTTTACATATTTCTATTACCGAGCAGTCGTCCAAATATCCATCTGCTCTGGTTTTTTATGTTGATTCTTTCATTTCAATTTTTCCTATGAAATTCTGTTCAAAATTTCTTCTTTATGGAACCAACAACGCATTATGAAATCATAAATGTGATACAACAACTAAAAAATAAGAATACTCCCGGAAGTGACGGTTTGACAGCCATTGATACCCATCGCGCATCAAATAGCAGACCCTCTTGTTTACATTTTTAACAGATCTATTGAATCAGGACATTACCTCTCGGACCTGAAAACGTCCGTAGTAATTCCCATCTATAAAAATGGTGACAAAACCGAGGTCAATAACTATAGGCCAATTTCGTTAATCACATCCTTTAGCAAAATTTTTGAAAAACTCATTAAAATCTGACTAACAAACTATATTCAAAAATATAAACTTCTATCAGATATGCAATTTGGCTTCAAGGAGGGAAAATCAACCCAGGATGCAATTCTAGAATTGATATCGGACACCTACGAAAACATGAATCATAATAGACCATGTCTAACAGTATTCATAGACCTTGCTAAGGCATTTGACACGGTCAGTCATCCAATACCGCTCATTACTCTAAAAAAGAAAGGAATCAGAGGGAAATGCCCGGAGTTATTTAAAACGTATCTAAGTGATCGGAAACAGTGTGTCAATTTAGAGACACGATAAGCGAATATAAAACAATAAAATGTGGAGTACCACAAGGAACAGTTTTGGGACCCATTCTCTTTTCATTATATATTGATGGCCTATTTTCTGTCAAGAGCTGTGGAAAAATCATAAGTTTCGCAGATGATACTGCCATACACTATGATGGAAATAACTGGAAAGAGTTCAAAGATGCAGTGGAAACAGATTTGGACACCACTAAGGACTGGTTTGATTATGAATTATCATCTATAAACTTCAAAAAATCATCCTTCTTACCCTTCTCAACTCACAAATCAGCATTACCAAATTTTTCGCAACTCACAATAAAAAACGAGTTCAAAATATCCTCCGTCTCGCACATGAAATATCTGGGCATTATAATAGATAAGCATTTGAGGTGGGACATGCACATAGATTTCGTGTTGAAAAAGTTACGCTTTGTCCTGTATAAGTTCAGACAGCTGATGAACGTCCTAACCCTGGAACAGAAAAAAATTATATATTTTTCTCTTTCTGAAAGCCATATAACGTACGGCATATTAAGTTGGGGAGGAGTATCAAAAAATTGCGTTCGACCACTTGAAGTGATTCAGAAAAAATTCTTGAAGATAATATTACAAAAGGACCCAAGATACCCAAGTGACTCTTTATATCAAGAATCCAAAATACTTGACATTAGACAATTGTTCTACAAAAATATCAATATTAGACAATTCGCTGAGAAAAATAATCTGAATACACTGAAACATTCATATAATACCAGACAAACGCATAAGTTTACTTACCCGGTCATTAAGAGATCAATCGGAAAAAAAGGTTATAAATATTTAAGATCTAAGTTATTCAATTCACTCAAACATGATCTGAAAAGGGAAAATAACATAATACGATTTTAAAAAAATGGATATGTTACATATATGACAAACCCCGTGAACTCATCCGTAAGTCTGATAGATTAAACTGACTATGTTAAAATCGATATATTCCTTTATATTTTTGAAATTACTATATATATTACCATCCTTATTGTATTTTTCAAAATCATATGTAGTTACTTTTAATTAGTTTTTGAATTTCTAAATCAGAACGTCAATTTTTATTGTCCACCCCATAAACAAGCTTTAATCTTCATTGAGGAAATATTGCTGTTTATTTATATAACTCTTATATATTCATATTACTTCATGTTTTTATTCTAATATTGACACAATTGTATTTTATATCATTTATAGGTATACCATTCCATATATATTCTTCATGCACACTTTTATTGTTAATGGGTATACCCATACCCATATTTGTATTATTACTAGTATTTTACTGTTATTTGTATTTAAGTATAATTTCTCATATCCACAAACAAGTGGAGTTCTCCACTTCGTGGGTCTAACCTGATTTATTCACTATATATACTTTATTCATTGTATTATTCCAAATGGTGAATAAATGTGATTATTATTATTATTATTTGAATATCCTTTCAGTTTTGCCTATATGAAACATCTAACATGATCCGTATGACGATTTATAAAATCCTGATATACCTGACACCAAACTATTGCCTTAATTAAAAAAATAACACCCACCTCATTTTTCTCGAGTGAATTTATCTGGTTGGAGCTTGAATAATTCTGCAACTGTGTTAGGAATTACACATTAAAAGGTAAAACCTCGTTAGTCCTTAGCTCGCACAAGTTTCTCAACTTCTGAGAGTTGTTGTTCGTATGGGGGCCACAGCTGATTTACAGATTTTAAACAGATTTTTAACATGTTTTAAAAAATTTTCATTACAGAGGGACATGAGTTCAATAATAAATTCAAAAGTCTTCATTTCCACCTGACACCTGTCGACTATAATCCAACGCCCTTCGTGCTATTAGCCAGGGAAGTAGTTGTTTTCTAATAGGTGGCCTGAACGAATTATTCGTTTAGATAATTTGATTTAAAAACTCGCTTCGACTCGATAGTTTCTCACCCGCATATCACATCTACTATATGTGATATTAATTTCATCAACCTGTTTTTACTACAACTGTCCAGTCTTTCATTTTAGTTGAATCAATTATCTGAAAGAAAAATGTTGGAGAATACAAAATGGTTTAAATTATAGGTTATTCATCATTTTCGCTCCAGTAAACTATTATACAATTATTTACAAAAACCGTGACACATGTCACGGTTTTTGTAAAACCCTCTCAGTGAAAATCTTACAATAAATTGTATCAGTTATTGTTTCGGCCAGTTCTCTCCAATTAGAAAAAGATATGATATTTGGATCAAGATATCTAAGACAATATATGTGATTTCAGATACAGCTTGTCAAACCTAGGTAGAAACTTTCATATCCTGCGCGTTCTCCGACAGGTTACGCATTAGGACGAAAGAGGATGGAAATTTGCGCTCGTCAAGAACACTTACTGCCGATGCATACAATACGAGATTATTGTTAAAACTGAGCACTTTCACTGTCTACGAAATAGTGGACATATCAAAATTTAAAAGCGCTAAAAACAATTTTTATTCAAACGTTATTATCTTTCATCATATGGGTATCCTATTTTCCTTGGTATCCATTTTTCATTTTTTCCAAGCCCCAATGAAAGTGTTTTTTTTTGCTCTTCCCTTGAGTCTTCCAGGTTATGTTGGAAATTATCTATATGACTCCCATATTTCAGCCTAAACATTTCGAGTTCTATAGCATCTCGTATGCCAAGTCCTACTAATTATTTATCAGCCTCATTGTTCGCACAGGAATTTGAAGTAATGGTCAGAAAGGATTTTCAGCACGCGAGTTTTTCGACCTGAGTCATTACTCAAAGTCATCGATTCCACGTATTTGAGTTATACCAAAAATTCCCTCTTAGTCGAAGAACTTTTTTAAAAATGAACTTTTGTCAAGACCTTTCACAAATTATTTTGTCCAACCCAATTTAATGAGCAAAGGTGGAAATATATTTTTTTCTGTAGAACTAGAGGTTCTTTAATAACCATTTTGGTGACCCAGCAAAAAATTACCCATCGTTTTGTCGACAGGTATTATATTCAAAATCTTAACTCTAACATGGGCTGTATTTCATCACTTCACCACTTCTTTTAGAAAGCCCGATCTCTACTTGAAATTTTTGTGGAACTTGTGGAACGTTATTAACCAAAGTATATTTTGAAATGAGGACTCAATACGTCTCTTAAAACATTCCGTTTTTGGCAATTGTTTGCAAGAATGTCAAAAATATTAGCCAATAACAGTCATTGTAATTTTTTTTTGTCCCATCCAAATTATGAACATTTTTAACTTCAGAAATT
The DNA here is from genome assembly GCA_015342045.1 of Leptinotarsa lineolata. NCBI lineage: Eukaryota > Metazoa > Arthropoda > Insecta > Coleoptera > Chrysomelidae > Leptinotarsa > Leptinotarsa lineolata. The sequence goes on along the minus strand of WOGR01011844.1, from coordinate 1,270 downwards.
CTCATTATCCCATTGTCGCAGATGATCAACTACACTGTGAGGCACACATAGCACCAAAATATTTAAAAAGTTGGAGTCTGCCAAAATACCTCTGGAATTTCAATTGGCAAGACTAAAAACAAATCATGAAGCATTTTAATTTTTCTGAAAATTTATTTTTTTGTTAGATGAAAACCAATAACTCTTCAATAACAGAAATGGTTTCAGTTTTGGAGACACCATAGGCACCATCGATAGCAAAAATATCATCTATTCTAACAAGAAATGGGGCGTTTTTACCTTTTAAGTTCTTCTTCCATTGCATTTCAGATAAAATTGTATTTTCATTTTTAGTTGTGAATTTATGGAAGGATTACACATATTTTCCATGAAATTTTTAGATCATATAAGAATGAAACATTCATATGTTATTTATAAAAATGGGGGTTGATAACTATGTAACTAATATTGTCAAAACTTTCAAATGTCAAAATTATATAGTAATAAAAATATCAATACAAAGTTGTCCTCATTCCACCCCTGAAAAATAAACAATCTACCTAAATATCGTTTATTCGTGTTTTCTATTTTATCTTGACCTTTCATCTCAACGATGCTATGACATTTTATCGCGTTTCCGTTCCACATGCACAACGTAAACATCCGATAATCAATTGGACGAGGGAAATTAATTACTGGAATAATTTCGATTGTCACCATTATTACTGTTTTCAATTCCGTTGCGATAATTTGATGAATTATGACCTATGATGGATTGTAAATCAATTCTTATATGTTCATACATATATTATACACATTGAATTGATGAGGATAGCTTTGTAGCAGATTAGTTAGATTACGTATAGAATTTTCCATAAGGGTAATATATATTTAGGAAATAATGTCATTGTTGTTAAGATGAAATTACATTAAATGGTGATACTACTAATCACTGAAAAATATTTTTTATGAACAATATAATGCAAATATTTATTGAGGCTTAAAATTCCCTTTTTTTCCATTTCAAGCATTCAATTAACTACTGCTCTTACACAGCTGAATGAATGACAAACGTGGTTGTTGTTGTTGTTCGTTCCGTTAACCAGCTGACGAAATTAACTACTGCTCTTACACAGCTGAATGAATGACAAACGTGGTTGTTGTTGTTGTTCGTTCCGTTAACCAGCTGACGAACGTCAGCCCTCAGAATTAGAAACTTGTGCAAGCAATGGATTAACGAGGTCTTACCTTTTAACGTGCGATTACCCAGCACGGTAGCCTGGCGGGGAAT
>WOGR01011842.1:0-10415 GCA_015342045.1 Leptinotarsa lineolata | reverse complement strand
CATAATACGATATTATATACGGGGTGTTCCATTTGAAAAATCAAAGAAGCCGCTACTTTATAGTAGAAGCGACAACGCCACTTCGTCTGAAATATTTTGGACGTGTTGGTCATATCGAATTATGCATACTTTGAAATTTTCAGGTTGATCCGTTAAATAGTTTGTCAGAAACAGCTAATTAACGCTCATCATGGAAAGCCCTGTATATCACCGAATTGAGAATTAACTTTCATTTTGTTTCGACACTAGAAAATGGTCTAGAAAGGTCGTAAATGTAATATCTGACTCAGCAAGTCGTGCGGTCAATCAAGCAGACGTGGTGGTAGGCCCTTCGTCACGTTCCTCCAGGAGGCCAAACACTTCAGGAATGTTGACAAGTAGCAGAGCATTTCACGCTGAGATAATGGGAGGGAATTTTGTCGACTTCCCTGTCTGGAACGGAATAACTCGGTGAATTTAGAATGTAGGTGAATGAATACCAATCTGTCTAAGTTGACTTTTCCTCTCAGTGACTTGCTTTGTCCTAATCGAGTGCCGGGATCAATGTTCGAATCTAATAATGAAGCACAATTCATTGATAGTCCATTGAAAAGTTACATTTAGGCTTGTGGTTTTCAGGGGACGCAATTTAATTTTTTTAATGTGTTGAAGGGGTTGGTTTAAAAAAAAACACAAGCACTACAGGATAAATCTCAAGGCACTTTAAGAGCGGTGCCTGTGCGGAAGTAGTGATTAAACTTGGATTTAAATCATTGGAGATTGAATCCATACATGAACACAGTTCTCCAAATGAAAGAGTTTTCAAACAGAGAAGTTCGAAGTGTACTGAGTTGAACCGCAGAACGATGAGCAGCCACAGTCCGTCCCGTATTCCCGATATGTACTGCTTTTGGTGGAATCAAATCTGCCAAATTCTTTGAACACTTCCCGTGAAAGTATATATAGAAGAGAAACAAATCTCTAACTTTTCATCGATGTTCCAGACTGTCAAGGTTGCAAGTGATGTTTGTGTCTCCAATCACGTGGATGTCTCTTTTCTGGATGGAATCCAGCAGCTTCAGGGTATGCTTAGGGGCGGAGCTCCGTATATGAGAGAAATACTCCACAGGAGGTCTGATCTAAGCTCTGGTTTGGAATAGTGTTTCAAGCTTTTGAGAAGTAGCTTTTCAATTCCACCAACATGATTGTGCCAAGACATATTGGTGTCCATTTTTACCCCCAAAAAACTTATCGAGGCAGAAAGTGGAATTGTCTGTCCTGACATTATTATATGCGGTTCAGAGACTTTAAAAAATATCTTCGACTCTTTTGGTCTAGTCAATTATATCAATTCACCAACTCGTATATCACAGTACTCAGCTACGATGATCGACTACTTCTGCACAAATCTCGAACATTCCTGTGTCTCTTGTTTAATCATGCCCTCCAATTTATCTGACCATGAGGCTGTATTTAGTAAAATAAAACTCAAATTGCACAAATCAAAAGAAAAAATCTCACTTTGGCAAAATCTACTCTACAAAAAATTATAATAGGTTTCATCACTTATGCTCATGTACTGATTGGAATAGTGTGTTATTAGTAGACACCGTTTGAGGTATTCTATAGAATACTTGTTGAACATTTTGAGACCGCGTTTCCCAAACAAAAAATCAACAAAAAGAAACGGAAACATTGGATCACTAAGGGAATAGGAACTTCTTCTGAAAATATAAGATCTCTTAATCATATCAGAAAGTTTACTGATAGTTTATTTTTTGACTAATACTTCAATAATTATAAGAAAGTCTATAGAAAGGTAATCAGGTCTGCAAAAAATTGGTACTATAGTAACAGAATCGTGGAAGTTGATAACAAAGCTAAAGAAAGCTGGTAAATAATCAACGAACTCGGAGAAAAAATATGTATACAAACACAAGTCGTTTACATATAGAAGGAAGGATATTGGTACAAGAGTAGAGCTCTGAGGAACATCCTGCCTAATTATGATTCTGTAAATTAATTATGCTAACAACTTGGGATGGATTTGATAGGTACGACCTAATGAGTTCATAACTGTAGGATATTAGTGTAAATCATCCTATAGGTTGAGAATGAATAGTTTACTTTTTGTATACTGATGTTTTTATGTTCTGAAGGCTCGAAGAGCTACGGATTGTTTTATGTAGGCAGTGTGAAAAAACAAACGTGAAAGCAGAAACTATTGTGTTTATTTTGAGTAATGAATATCACCCTCAAATTAGGGTTAAATACATTACAAGTGCCGAGGAGATAATTTCAAGTGTCAAGTAGTTAATTCAAGTTATTGTTCCCATATTGCTGAGATTTCAGAAAAATCAAAATGGCAGTGAAACAATTAGCCGGTCATATCCAGGAATTTGATTCTATGTTTTCGGACTGGTCAGTGTATAGGAAACGTCCTGGCAATTATTTCATTGCAAATAACATTGACGATGAAAGTAGAAAACGAGCAATACTATGGAGTTTATTGAATAAACCTGTGTATAAATTAGTGAGTAATATCGTCGCCTTGGTGGTGAAAAGAGCTAAGCCACATTTTGGGGGACTGTATTGGTGAAGAATTGTATGCTGCTTGAGGAAGTTTCACCACTGCAAGAAATATGCATATTTTCATTTAGCTTCTTTCACACTTTAGTGGAATTCAAGGTTACAACTAAAGTATCAGTTTACTCTCTTCACCACTGTATTTTTCAACGTTTTTCGATTTACACAAAAATGTGGCTTAGCTCTTTTCACCACCAAGACGACGATATACTACTGATAAATGAAACTTCAGAAATAATAATAATACTCAGTGATAAGAACAAACAATGAAATAAATTTCTTCAGAGAAGGTGTTCGAAATGTCTATCAGCTTCTTATTCACACAGACGACACCTTTCCTGAACGTATTTTGCTTATTTAGTTAGTTCAATAGGAGTGGGAGAAGCAAAACTTTGCATCACTGCCACTCCCAATTCATATCTAGAATTGATCTACAATTCAGAAATGAGATCTTTCAACCTTCCCCACAGGCAAGGGTCCATAGGCGTTAGGTCCGGTGCTCTGGCCAGCCAACGATTGGCTCCTTGTTTGGCTATCCAATTTGTTACTATATTTTTCATTTCTATTCCGTTGCCTCGAATTGAATTCAATGGAAGATATTTCATGTATCACAAACACCCTATTAAAGTAGTCACTTCTTCATAAATTCCTTTCTGCGCGGCAAAAACTCTTCGGCTATGGTCGGATTCAAAACGACGCGACTGAAATTGGATAGCGGTTCCTATTTTAAAACTTCAGAACCATCCCGCTCGAGGGTCAAATCGCAACTCCCCTCTCGAAACTGCAAATTCTCAGTTGGTGTCTGCAAGTCCGCGAAACCGTCTCTAATACTCTTCCCTTGACCCGTTTCTTGATTGGTCTCCTCTTTTTATTAGTACCCAATTTTTTTCATAACCCTTCCTCCTTAAGACCTATATCTCCTTTTCATCGAAGTCATTGGTGAGTTGTTATTGTAAATAAATTTACGAGCCCGCCTATTCAAGTATAGCCAGATTTCGCGTTAGCGAAGCTAATCAACCAAAACCCTCAGCTTGCATTTTTTCCGTTCCCGGTCTTATACTTATCGCCGGATGTGAGTTTATCGGTATGTTTAGTGTACGTGGGCCTTAACATATCTCCCATGAGGCCGCTAAAGGTCGACAATCATGAATTAATTCAAAGTTGAGTCTGTTGAAAAAAATCGAGTTTCTTATTGAACATTGTGATTGAGGATATCTGTTATGCATCAACTTTATATTTTCTATGAATGAAATTTTTCCGTTGCCAAAACAATGGCAGGTATTAAAACGTTTTGGGATTATTTTCAACAGCTCCTAAAACGACTTTTTCTTCCAACGCCTTATCCCTATTTGCTTCATATCATTTTGACCTTTTCTTTTCAAATTGACCAACATCAGTTAGGATTTGTCGCAAAAGGTTGTCTTCTCTCTGGATACCTCCCGTGATACAAATTGCTTGCTGCTTTCGCAATTTCCCTGGTTTGTATAAAACAGACTGTCATATTCCATTCTTCAAAATTATCTCACTTCATTGCGAATTTGTTTGAAAATTTAACAAAAACCATCAACTGAAAAATGTCTCTACTGCCTAAATCAAAAATTTGACAGCTACCAGTAGAGATTTGCATTCTTGCATTCTGTTTCATCGTCGCATCGTCCAAAGCCTACTTGATCAAAGTGTGCGTTCCAAAGTCTACATAATAAAACCCGAAAGCTCTGTATTTTGAAGATGAATCTGGCAAAACATCAAGTGTGCTACATTTTCGACACGGTGATTTCATACTCTTTTGAAATATGCAGGGATATACAAGGTGTCTTTTTGAGAAAATAGTTTTCCATCAATCACTATTGATATCTCAATCCATCTTATTTTCGACAAATTCCTTACTGAACGAAGGGTGTATTGTAAATTTCTTGAGCATCACATAAGACAAAACTTTGAAATGGTCTTCCCATATTGAAAAACTGTAAAAAACTCTCTAGTCAATTATTTCTCCTTAGACGTCTCGCAAAAGTTCTAAGTCCAGATATACTCAGAATCTCATATTTTTCTCTCTTTTACTCACATATTACATATGGAACCGTACTATAGAGCAACTCAAGGTACTATAATGTATTCGTTCTACAAAAAAGGCTGTGAGAATTATTGTCAAGGCAAGTTTTAGAGGCTCGTGTCGGTCAATATTTCGGGACCTGCCTCTACCCTCCATTTACATTTTTCATTCTCTCCTGGATATTCATAAAAAATCGAAAATTTATCCTATCAATTCTGATACTCATTCTTATAATACTAGAAACTGCGGTAAAATAGTTGATTCGAGATATAGACTAACCACTTCTGAAAGAAATTCACTAGACATAGAATTGTATAATAAATCGCCTCCAGAATTGAAAATGAACATAAACAAATTCAAATATACAATCAAAAAGGCATTTCTTGGGACTGGTCTGAACAAATTTTTCCTTTATATGATTTGATTTATAGCCAGTCTTCAAGTATGCCCACTGACTATAAGTGAGGAGTTTTCTTTCCTTAAACGAGAAATTGGGCAAATTTTGGATATACGGTTGGTTAGTACCTCGAACACTATGTGGGGCAGTAATAAACATGTTGTTTGTTGTTCGCTTCAGCTTAGTTCGAGGAATGATGTACTACAAGGAATGAATTTGAATTTTCATTACGGAATATCATCGACTCTATGTTGATGATGGCCACTACCTTGCACTGACGAGAGGCCAAATAACCCGAAACTAGCCTGCGAGTGTGCCCGTTCAATAATTGAAAAAAATACTTCAGTGAAGATTCCTGCACTGACACCTGTCGAATATAATCCAACGACCTTTATGGTATTAGCCAGGGGAGTAGTTGTTTTATGACAGGTGTCAGTCCATTAACCTACAGTGCAGGGAGTTTGAGACTGGTGTGAACAAAATGTTCCTTTATGTGATTTGATTCGATGCTTAACCGTTTTTCACAGTGCTATTCATGGGTGTTTCATGACTCCGAAATTTTATTTATTTTCAGTATTGTGAATTTGTTTTATGAATCTGTCTACTGTATGTAATTAGTCGCTTATAAGTTGTATTGATTCGAATAATTCCATTTCATCATGAAAGATAATCTTATCCACCCCGCTCGACCTATTACAAATATATCATATAGATATGTCACTTAGTTAATAAAATATATCTATCTGAAATCTATCTATCTATCTCATATGGAAAAATGAGTTTTTTGCATCATCAAATCACACGTAGAAAGTTGTTTTGGAAATGTTTCTATGAAAACGAGAAATTCTGGTCAGGAAAAAAGTTACGACAATTTTTCGAAACGATAATAGATATTGATATGCAGTTTTCACCTTTGCGTTCATCATGAAATTCAACCGTCAGACGCAGCCATCATTTTTCATCTATCCAGTTTGAAAACAGGAGTTTCCCTTTGAAATTGTTCAATTTGGCCCACTTTGAACAGAAGAAAATGCCTTTTGAAACCTAGAATTACACCAACGTTATTGAAAATGATCGTTCATTTTGAAATTCTGCATCTTGTGAATGTCATTACTTCAGGATATATTTCCCCATTTTTGCTCACAAAATAAATCAGAAAATAATCTCAATTATTAATATTTCATCAAGAAACATTTTGAGCTCAACACTCTCAGTTATTAGATTCATTCGTGATGGGTATTTGAGTCTATCGGATTAACTAAATGAAATCATTGGGTGTATTTCAGTACAATGAAATGCCACAGTTGATCACTGATCCCTGACCCTTCAATTAATGGGCACTCAACTGATGAAAAATTGATGGGCTCCATTCATCTGCACTAACTTGTTTATGGAAGAGCTTTTGTGCTCTGCTCTAATGCAAATGGTTCATCGAGATGTAATATTGGTTTAGATTCACTCTGGAATTATAGGCTCAGTCTCAACATTTGAATACAGTATACACAGTGCATGAGATTAACGAGCAGTTAAAAAAACATTACTTTGATGGGAATTGTTTCTATTCTCAAATTTGTATGCTGTAACATACTGTAATTCATGAAAATATTCATCCATTGTATATATCCAAGAGACAGACAATATCAGATCGTAGAAAAATTTCAATAAACTTGGAAAATTTGTGAAATATACTCTGGGAGCCAATTTGTGTGACCTTTCTCTAGAATATCAGTAGTGATTTTAGGAAATTTGATGGTTTGCAGGTTTTTTTGATATTTATAATAGCTATTTATGATATGAGTGTTGAAAGTGAGGTTTTATTTCGTGAGTGAAAACTTACTTTTAAGAAGTCGTTAAAAATACTCTCAACACTAGTGTGGAAAATATTTTTAAGGATACCTTGCAAACATCATCTTTTAATACTCTTGACAACCATTAATAATTTCACTTCTGATGACAAATGTACAAATATATTTTTTATTCCTTCTTATTGAATCGTTCACATAGTTATCATTGGGATTCTGATCCTCTTGGCATCTATAGAGGGTTTCTGGAAGTGTCTGAATTGGGTAAAATTTCAAAATAAAAATTATTATAATGGAATAACGTCTTCTGGTGCTTGATTTCTATGACTGTAGTAATGATAATAATGAAAGGCAATATTTCCTATGAGAAAATTCATTGAATCAATAAAAAATTCGCATATTTTCCTCTTCATTCTGGAATGTATTAGTTTTTCATCGTTCCTTTTTTTATTTATTCATTCCATTCATCTGAGTCTATTTCATTTTCCCAATTCGTTCACATTAACTTCACCTGCTAACTGGATTCCAGAATTATTTCATTGAAAGTTTCTCTAGAACAGTTCTTAATATTTGTTTTGTCGATTCTTTTTTTTTTATTCAGAAAAAAAACCGCATCAGCCGTAGCTATTAGCGGCAAACATATAAAATATGTCTAAAATACCATACATTTGTTTACATTATAGTTTAAATGAAAGGTTACATTCTTTAGGAAATTCAATAATATTGTTCGTGTTGATATTTTGGAAAATTTCACTTAGGTTGGAGTGTATTTTATTGTCCAGTCTCTCAACTATGTAAAGCTGGCACTCCACCAGAACATGCTTAACAGTCACAGGCACTTCACACGCGAAACATTGTGGTGGCGGTTCTCTCCTCAATAGATGTTCATGCGTAAGGCGAGTGTGGCCCAATCGTAGTCTGGTAATTATGACTTGATGGAATCGGTTTGTTGCTTTATTGTTCCAAGGATATAATGTAGACTTGATTTCCTTGAGTTTGGAGGGTTTCTGAGACCAGTGATGATTCCACATTTCCACAATTTTGCCATGGAAAAAAGATTTAAGATCTTTTGACAATGCTGTCATACTGAGAGTGCGTCCTGGCAAGTTTATCGGCTATATTTCTGGACCGACTATGGCTCCTCGTCAATACACCGGGAGGGTCAATTCAGACGGAGTGACCCGTCTGAATATCTCGAACAAACAATACATGCATGGAGTACATTCCTTTGTTGAACTATCTGTCTTCAACATCCCAATACTTTTTCGTCTCAAAACATTAGTAGAGAAGATGATATAATTCCACTGGTAGTTATTTAAAGAAGAAGGGTGGAATAAACATCACTTTATGTACCTGGTTTACAGCAGGCACTTTATGGTATCACATTGGATGAGACAACCTGAATTCCTACACGAACGGTGATAATCCAGATTACCGAAGACCGATAAACTGCTCAAGAAGAAGAGCCATAACCCAAACAAACAAGCCAGCAAGTTATTGATATTTCGTGAATTTGCTTGGCGAAGAAATGATAATATTAAAATATAATTTTTGGTCTAATGCAAAATTGTTGACAGACGAATTTGCGCAGAAGCGATATCGTAATCGATGAGGTTTATCCGAGGTGCGATTATTGCTAGTTGAAAAGTTGAAAAACTCACATCAGATATCCTGGAGAATATTTGAGGGTTTTGTCTGCCACACACCATACAAGAAAACTCAGCATAAAAATAGAAGACAACGTCACAATACTTCAGTTTTTTATGTAAAATAGGAACGAGAAATGATCTTCGCTGAACGCCTAAATAATTGGAAACAGTCATTTCGCATCACCTTTCAATGTTCCAGAATATCGCTTTGCCAACTTAGAAGGACAACATATCTTCGGAATTGGATCAATAATTAGACGTCCAACCCATAACAGAAAAATAATAGAATAGGAAGAAGACACAAAAATAACATAACCGTAACCTAACTTTTTGAAACGAAAGAAGTTACAAAAAATAAATAGAAATCAGAATGTCCTTATGCAGACCAGTATTCTCGCTTCTCAGAAAATATGCGGCTCAAAATGTAACTCATTTAAGATTATCAGGTGAGTCAAAAATTTTTCCATAACCCCACTTTCAAAAATTGTGCATTCTGATTATAGAAAGACGATCTATAAAAAGGTGGGTTGCTCCTACCTTGAAGGAACTATATAGGAGAAGACAAAGAGTCGGTCCTGAACCGGAAAAACCGCGATCGGCTTTCTTAGAGTGGAACTATGATAGTGAACTCTTTGCCTTTGGAAAGCGCCTTGGGGAAGAAATTGATAGGGACCTGTTGAAACGAGCACTGATACAAAGAGAATTCGCGAATATGCAAGAAATCAAGGCAGAGGAGAAAGGTAACCTAGTTTCATGAATCAGTTGAACAAAATTTTATCATATAGTAGCCATGTCCCTAGACACTAACGGCTTAGATCGTATTCTTAAAAAATTGAACGTAAAAGTAGCCTCCAAAACTTCTTGCTCACTTAAACAAATGTTAGATAACCCCGAAGACAGGATGTTAAAAAATGGAAAAATGGGATATATGAAATGAGCTGTGAAGACTGACTAAAAATATATCGGTCAGACTTAGCAAGCCCTTAAAACTCGTTTCAAAGAATTTGCAGCACATATCCAGTCATTGATGTGTTCAGGAAAGTGATAGTGTTAGGAATTAGTTTACTTCGTCTCCTGAAGACGCCAACTTAGTTGGTGAAATGCACGTCGAAAAGAGTATTGCAGGTCTGGTGATTGGGAAAAGTTCTTGTTTTGGGAATTCAAATATTTAATGACAAATTAAAATTGTGGTTATTGAATTCTCTGATGTGTATATACATCAGGAAGGAGATTTGAGCCGGTTCTAAACCTCCCCCCACCACTATGATGTCATTAATGACTAATTTATGACAAGTGGTGTAATTAGGGTGATCTTAAACAATGTCTGGTGTATAATTAGACGTGACCTTGAACAATATGTCTGGTGCGTAGCTGAAAATGTATTCATAGGAATATTTTCTTTATCTGAGACACTTGGGGGTAGGGGAGGTGACGTCATGACAATTGTTTGACCTTGCGTCAAATTATCCTTCATCTGTACAAATTTTCTTGTACAGAGTACACATTACACTGGAATTTGCATACACAGCAAAGATATCTTTCATGAATATGAGGAATAGAATTGCATACACGGTAAATAATGGATTTAGCATAACCTCCATGTGTACTCTGCACAAACAAGTTTGCATAGAGTACACATACACCCACATACAAATGGACTTCGATTTCTTTATTTTTACAACAGTCTCAATTTCAGAGGCAGCTTGATTCACGACGAGCGTTCATTAGGAATATATGGAGAAAGATAAAAAATAAGAATTTGAAATTTTGTGGCAGTGGGTTTTACAAAATGGCCTTCTCAACTAAAATATCTTCAACTTCCGGTCTTTTTCCGTTATACCGGAAGTTGAGGACAACTTCCTTATTTCAAATGGAACACCCTGTATTTTATTACATTTTTGAATTTCTCAGCACATTTTAGGCCCACTTTGTATAACAATGCCTATACC
>WOGR01011841.1:0-10415 GCA_015342045.1 Leptinotarsa lineolata | reverse complement strand
AAATCTGAAGCCGTGTAGTCATTAAAGAGCCGAGCTGTTACAGCAACGGTTGCTGTAACCAAAATTCGTCAGTGTGGACGCCTCGGTGGACGTCAGTGTGGATGCCTCGTTTGACGTCAGTGTGGACGCCTCGGACTTTACAGTAACCGTTGCTGTAACAGCTTGGCTCTAAAGCAATACTTTTTAATCGTTATGGCCTTTAAATTAGAACTAACGTTGCATTTTCGAGAAAAAATTTCTGGTTGGATTACAATTTAAGAACTTTTTGACGGTATTTTCCAAAACCACTAGAACTGATTAATTTTCATGAAAAAATAATATATACCATTTCGACAAAATGGTTATGGTTTTCGTGACAGAGGTTTTCAGTGCCACTATTTTTCGAGTTTCAAAGCCGTCGATTTTTGGAATTTCCTCCTGACGTTTCGTTGGTGTGAGTGGCTGGCTTCTTCAGAGGTTTATACATCCTGAGTTTATCTTCGATGACTGGATATTACGACTGCTAAAGTGTATTTATAAGTCAGGTAATTTGGTGTGCTAATACCTGTACCTGGATTAGGTAAATTGTTAATAAAATTCGACGACCCATTTATAACTTCTGTCATACTGTTTGCTATTCTTGAAGTTCTTAGAATGGGATTCCATATTCGGCTTAGGTTCACAGCTTCTTCTTTTCTGTTGAAATTATCCGTGTGTTTGTGAATATCAATTGCCTTCCGTACCAGTTGGTTATGGTAACCCTGGTTGGGGACAAAGAGTTCCGTGTTTTCAAACAGAATTCTGCGGTTTCCTTCACCGAGTGCCTGTTCCGCCACAGCCGACATGTCCGTTTGGCCTAGTCTGCAGTTTCTTTCATACTCTTTCAGCCTTGTTCCCATGGATCTTTTGATGGTTCCGATGTATACCTTCCCACAAGTGCACGGTATGCGATAGACCCCTGCTGCTGATAGTGGATCTCTTTTGTCTTTAGCCGACCTGAGACTTTGTTGTATCTTCTAGGTGGTTTTGAGAAATTGTGTTTTTCCAATTCTGTCTGTGACCCTAAGGATATATAGTAGATACGCACGTGCAACCATCTGAGCCTCTTCCCCGTTTTGAAACGTGGAACTCTTCAGTTTCATGGCCTAGTAGATCCCGGATTATCCGTTTGATCTCAAGGTCACTTGAAGACATTCCAGTTCTTTCTCTAGTTGCTTTGGGTTATATATTCTTCGAACCCGTTCAGTTAGAGTAGAGATGACTCCTCTCTTTTGACTAGGATAGTGATTCGATAGTGCGTACAGGTATCTATCCGTGTTCATGGGTATCATATTTTTACAGAATTTCAGATAGCGAAAAAAACAAAGTCTATATAAAAGAATTCGTCTTCTAATGGGCCATCCGTGTAACCGTTAATTTTCACCCCCAATCCAAATTCAGTAGTATCCATATTCATGACAATTTAAGAAGTATTTATACACATTTCTGTACAATTTCCTCATTCTTGGAGAATTTTAAGAACATTTCACAAATAATGCTATGAAAATGATTTTTGAGTAATGATGACGGTTTCTGTTACGATACTCAAATTTTTGAATGCACCGAAGAAAATTTTCAATATATTTTTATTTTCAATTTCATTCAACACAAAATAGATATTTACAGTAATCAAGTACATAAGATATGCTTGTGCTGTGATTGATTATTCTGTTCCTCTGACTGACAATTAAAAACATATCCTGCACATTTAATTGAGTCACTACTTCGTGTTCACCATAAATCAATCAGTCTAGATGCGAGGAAGCAAATATATCACCAGAGAAATCAGTAAATTGTGGAGTATTAAAGTTTTATTTTCAAAAATGAAATTTCTAACTTTAATTTTAAATTCACCATATGTTAGAACTGTTGCGAAAAGGCTCGAGTTATAAAAAATGAAAGTGTGATTGACATATTTTGAAAAAAATCTTGAATGAATCTGTATAGGATCGACAGTTTTTGCTGGACTCTACATGAAAAAGTGCGTCCTACTGAAGAGACACACATTTCATTTCTTTACATGAATTACCTTCATTATTTCTAAAACACAGGTCTGGTCTACAATTTTGTCGACAGGACTCTCCTTTATATACTATGGTCCAAAGAGCCTTCCTGAGGGTATAAATTCCAAAATAACTTCCTCGATTACGAGTAATCACTCACCAGTCCTTTCTTTATTTAGAAACGGTTTTAGTGTGAAGAAAACTCTCATTCCCTAGAGGAAAGTAGTGAACGACAATGAGTTTATAATATGCCACAATGATCAAAGAGGAAAATATAGAAGTGAATGATAAAAAAATCACACTTAGTTCTATGTTATAAAAAAATAGTGATTTTGAATGTTTGAAAATCTTACCCCAAACCGCTATCATTCGAATTATCACAAGGGTCCAAACTACGTCTGTAAGTGGATCTAACTTTGGCGGAAACTTCTCTTGATCTGTTCACCCCTGCACAGGACTTTCCACTTGGAGGCCTCCCGGGCCTTCTAGTAGGCCTGGAACTGACTGTTGGTGCGGTACACAGAGTCATTTTAGATTCACTCGTATCTGCAACAAAAATTACAAATTGCAGATCAATTTCAATTCAACTTTTGAATTTCTTCTCATATGAAAAAAGTACCAATAAAAAAACTATACCTTGAGGTCAGATGGGCATAATCCCAGAAACGCTGGGATACACTATTTGAAAGTTTTTTTAAACTTATTTTAAGGTTGACTCTAAATATATCATTCAAAATATTTGATAGTTTGAATAAATGTGTGGCCATGCTTACTACTTCTTCATTGCTTTAACCAACTATCCATTTTTTTATAAGGAAAAAAGATAATGATGATGATATTGATGATGTTACTAATAATAGTTCTAGTGCTTCCAAATTTTAAACTCAAGTTTTAACACCTAAAGTGCCATGTGAGACATACGTGGTCTCACATAATTTTGGGAATGATCGGCCGCGTGCATCCTATGTGGTCTCACGTGATCTTTAGTTCTATTTGGCCGCGTGCATCCATGTCGGTCTCTAAATGCGATTTAAAATGCATGGGAATGAAAAGTATGTAGCCAGATAGACCACCTGAACATGTTGGCCTGGTCAATCGTGAGTCCAGTGTGGTCTCACATATGATTTTCCAAAAAATGCAAAACAGAATCAAATTTTCATTTTCTGATTATGTTGATTATAATGAATTATTAGAACATTTGATATCAAATAATAAAAATGAAAGTTGTATGTTCTGGTTAATTATACTACAAAAAACTAATTTTCATGAACATTATGTACGGAAAAAAAGCATTCCAAACAATACGTTTCTTCACATGCTTTACATCTTGGAGTACTTTGAGGTGCTTTTCGTTGTGTCTCAATTTTCCCCAGTTCAGATTTCAATTTTGCAAAACAAATAACACATCTTTGTCGTCCAGTTCTACCAAGATTTTCCAATATATGTTCAGACGTAGTATCAATTGTTGGAGGTATTCGGTCATCATTCAGTTGATGGAGTCCTGCTATCACTTCTTCCCTGAATCTAGTAATAGTCATATTCTCATTTGCAATATCATTGAAGGCAACAAAAGCGTTGATGAAACAGGTTCCTGATAATAATTGTATTGCCAACTTACGATACCACTTCAGAGATTTCCGAAGTGAAGTATTGTAACTCTTCATTTGGTCGGAAAGATCTATATATATTTTTGATTTATTATAACCAACTACCATTTGGAGTCTTTGAATATATTTACCATGCCTTTAAACAGTCACCATCTCATTTGTATGTATGGTACTCAGCATTAACAAATCACGTTTATCTTTCCATTTATGAACCACGATGCCCAGATCAGATTCTCTGGCAATTGTTTCACCAACCTTCAATTTTTTGGTTATATCATCTTTCGAGTTCCGTTTTCTGTTTGGACGTAGAGTACCCAATAAATGTGTGTTCCGATTGAGTAACTCGTTAGCTAGTATTACTGATGTATAATGATTATCTGTACACAGTACATAGCCTTTGTCCAGTAGATTATTCATGAGTTACATCACTATTTTAGATGCAACGCAGATATTTTCTGTTTTTTCTTTACCACAATAGATTTTCGAATCATAACAGAAACCACATTTCAGGTACAGCTTGAATAACTTGATTTTAAATTTATGATGTTTATTAGCAATATACTGCTTGAATTCCAACCGCCTTCTAAAAGGAACCAACCTTTCATCAATGCATATATTCTGATCTGGTATTATATATTATTGACAAGATTCTTGCACTTTCTGGTACTGGTGGTACTAATTTTTGAAGCCTGTCATTTGAAACGATGGTATTGTCGCTGAAATGTAACATTTTCAGCAGTAACTGGAATCTATTACGTGACATTTTTTTCTTCATATAATTGGTTTATATTTCGTTATTACTCCAATATGACTGAAGAGAAGGAAATGAACACAGTCCCATCCAGAGTATAATACCAATAAACATTTTTATTTCAAAAACGTCTGTTTCATACCACGAATTCAAACGAGCTTCGGGTAACGTATTGTTTTCAATGAATTTTTTTGCGTACCGATTTGTTTCGGTAACCTGGAAACCAACAAATTTCAAAACCATGATAATTATAGACATATATTGAAAAACTAACCATCATCAGTCATATATCATCGTTTACGAACAGAATGAAAAAGTCAACGGGCCGTTTGTTGTAAAATTCTTCATGTAAAGCGGCGGTGGAACCTGTTTCCTTTGGAAGGAAGGAAATTTTTTTAGACTTGTTCCATCTACTGAACGCCACTCTACATCATTTCTTTCATTCTGGGAATCCAGTTCTTCATCAGAAGATATAGTGAAATTTTTCACTACATCATCTATTGTTTTTACATACGACAATCATTTTCTCTGGTTTCACTCAGAGAAGCAGAAGTGAAAGTAGTTGGTAAAGTATACGAAGTACTTAGTGAAGAATAATTTACAGATGGACGTATATCTCTTCCCACAGAAGCGCGTGGTGATTTACGTTTCATAATCCTAACCCGTTTATTATTTTTCGAACGGATGGTTTCACTTTCTTTGTCAGAATATTCTTCCGACTCTGTTGACGGTTCATATTCATCAGAAAGATATTCATTTCCAAATGAAGATTCTTTTTCTGATATACAATCTTCATCCGATAAAATGTATTGCAGTAAACTTTCCAGGTTTTTCTGCTCCTTTTCATAGTACGACATTTTTATTCCCGGAGGCAATTCGTAAAAACGTTCTTATCACAGCATTATCAAATGTGGGATAACAGACAAGTTGATGCCTGTATGAAGCGTATCACCCCCACTAGATTCCCCTTTCGGTCAGTGTGATGACATGTTGGGCTCACATGGCTAGTTGAATCTGAGGGACTTCTCCAAGGCCGCGTGAGACCAATGTGTCATCCCATTTTTTTTGATAAAATGGGAGTTTCTTCTATGAGAAATTGTCGGTAATCGACTTTTCAATAAATTATAAAACATGTCGCACGATATCAACAAATTTTACGACGCGGCCTCTGAGACCATTTTTTTCAATCATATGGTGGCACATTACGTGTTAAAAGAGTATACATCCTAATCTCATCCCAATCACCGCTTATACCTAACCAAACTACTCAAGGATATCATATTTCAAAATCTCATAACTGAGATATTTCTTATTAGAATATTGTAGCTACTGAGATTTGTTTTGACTTTCCCAACTATGTTTGAGAATTTATCGCTGTGTTGCTCCCCCTGGTTCATAAAACATGTCTGGGAGGTCGTCTATTTGAAGAGCAGGCATTTCAATCGGATATTATAGATTCTTGTCTTTCGGATCATCTCGAATAACTTTTAGTTCATCACAACCGATGGTCTCTACCAACGACTACGTGTGGATAAGAAAACTGAACAGGACAAGTATTTTGAAAAACAGACATAACATGACTGCCTTTGATTGGACGGTTTTTGACAACTTCACGGATTGAAAGTTTCTTGAGTTTTTTAATAAATTTACAGATTAGTTGTACATTTCCTTTGCATAAGAGGGAAAAGTTTACAAACAAAATGCCTAGTCAATGGTTTTGTGTTGAACTCAAGAGAATGTGGGCTACCTTATCCACTATCAAGACAATATTCAACGCTAACAGACAAAGAAATCTGAAGTTCATAAAAATTGCAAAAAGACTATATCTAACTTGAAATTAAGTCTTATCAAAATTAGTTTTTAAAAAAATGCCGAGATAGCAGGAGGATAGTTAATTTTAAATGCCAAAAAACCCCAGAACTGTCACAATAACGTATCCGAGAATGACTTGAACAATTGTTTTTTTGGAATAGCTGAATTTTCAATATCTTGCCTGGGAGATATAAACAATGGACCGACATGTTTTCGAAACGATTGAACCCACCAGTAAAATATTTTTTCTTTGATTCTGTTACACCAGAAGACGTTTATGATACAATAATTATACTTAAGATTTTCTACTGCCTGGATATTTATGATCTGACATCCTGAAAGAGATTGCTGACACATGAATCACTGGGGATCTTTCCAGATGTCTTTGAGATTGTAGTCCTGTTTCCATTACTGAAGAAAGGTGATCCACTTGGCATCGAAAGCAGCATTACTCAATGAGATTCAACGAAAGGTTTCCACTGTGTTCCTTTAGATATTCTTCGAGCAAAATTGCTCTCTCCGTGGAATCAGAAGAGTTTCTTTCAACTTTTCCAAGTCTTATCTGAGTGGCAGGTCACAGTATGTGGTAGTGAATGGAAAACAGTCATCTTTGATTAGGGTTACACATGAAGTATCCCAGAATTCAGTATTGGGACCTTTATTATTTGTATCAATGACTTATACTACCACATGCTATCTATGAATCGTATAATATATGCGGATGACATGACTTTTGATTAATTCTAACAAAATAATTTACAACTTATTATTGTCAGCTATATCTATAATGGAAAAGGCAAATTTGCGGTTTATCACAAACAAACCCAACACCTTTACCGCATCTTGACTCAACAAAAAGGAAGAGTTTCACCATACTAAATATGATTGTGAATATCAATCTGAACGATCGTATTACATTTACCAGTTGGGGCACAAATCATCTAGTGCTATATTCCTGTTTCGCATAAGGATATGTTAAGTTACTAAGTAATTTTTGAGATCAATATATCTTGGTTTCTTTCATAGCAACATATCTTATGGAATTTCATTCTGGGAAACAGCCAGTCAGGAGGACAAAATATCCATTTTCCAGAAAAAAAAAGGTCAGAGTTCTGGCAGAGGCACAGTTTAAATACCATTGTTGTCCACTTTTTCTAAATGTTGGTGCAATGCTTTTTTCATCCCTTTTCATTTTCCGAACGCGTGTCTATATTCAGAAAAACAAAGACTTCCATATGATCCACTTCTCGGTCTAAGTACGAAGAATATTCTTGAATAGTCTCAGCGCAAGGATCTAAAATCTCGAATAACATCACGTTTATTAGGAAAACATTTCATGACCACGTAGTTATACTAAAATAACGTCACTGATACGTACTCCTATTTGAGTTCCCATTAATAATGTAACATTTGGTACTGTTTTCTTACGCAAAAAACTTTCCCGGAAGAACATAATTCTTTCATCGTACCGACACGATTACGAATTTCCTGGACATAATTAAGTCCACTGACATATGTGTTGTTATAATAGATGCAACGTGACACACAGAAGCAAACCTAAAAACTTTTTAGGCAAAACTTGTTTCTGAAAATGTACACAAGTAACACCGCAAAGCTGCACGTTCTACCCTGGATGGCTACAAGTTTTCTGAGAGGGTCAGGATAGCACCTTTTGGCTTGTGGGTGCAGTTAGTACTAGAGATGTTTTCGATCACTGAGATCAATCCGAGGGTCTAACTCCCTTTCCAACCTCTTAAGGGTTGATTTTTGCCAAACTCGGGCATTACATATCGATACTGAAGGTTGTAGACAGATTATCTGTATCGTGGAGAATGATCAAAGTATCTAAAAATAAAATTCATTTCTAAAGTTATCTCTGGTTTACAAATTTCACAACTTCAAGGCGCGCACATGCTCAGAAAAAAACGAGCAAATCTAAAGGTATGTACTCTAGTCGAATAATGCCAAAATTCTTAAAAGAAACAAATTTTCACATACATACAATATACAAAGTAAACAAATTAATTTTTCAAAACTTATTTGTCTCTCTTTAAAAATCATAGGTACGTTTCGGAGCCTCTTTATATCCTTCTGTGTCGATAAGTTTCCTTTTATATTTGACTGAGAACACCCCAATAAAAATGTCGTTTTATACCTAGCAGTACCAAGATTAATTTTCGCCCTTAAAAATCATGAATTTGCCAAAAGAAGGTCCAGCCTATTTTAAGCCCCCTCAAGGATAGAATTCGTAAAACACAGATGCAAAATTCCATGTTTCATGTTTATGTTAAACTATATCCATCTAACACAAACAATGGGTTGATTTTTCTGGGAAGTTCTCAGGAAGTTTATTCATTTCACATAAACGCAGTTCTCCAAATGAAAGAGTTCTTGAACAGTGAAGCAGCCACAGTCCGTCGCGTGTTTCTGGTATGTACCGCTCTTGGTAAAATCAAATGTGCCAAGTCACTTGAGCACTTCCCGTGAAAGTATCTATAGAAGAGACAAATCTCCAATTTTTCTTCGATGTTCCAGACTATCAAGGTTATAAGTGATGTTCGTGCCTCCAATCAGTCGGATAGCTCTTTTATGAATGGAATCCAGCAGCTTAAAGGTATGCTTAGGGGCGGAGCTCCAAACAAGAGAACAATACTCCGAAGATGATATGATCTGAGCTTTATAAAGCATCAAAAGTTGCTGAGGTGTGTACAATTTTCTGGTTCGGAACAGTGTTCCAAGCTTTTGAGAAGCAGCCTTTGCAATTTTGCTTGGTTGGACAAAGTATAGAAATGACGAAAGTGGGGGTCTAACCCCTTTTTCGTTCTGTAAGGTTCGAAATTAAAAAAAATATCCCTCTTATTCCTTTACTTGGTGTTGTGAGCTTTCTAGTGTTTAGTGTTGTTGAATGAGTATTTTTTCAATATGGAAAAGAATGAATAATGGCTGGAAACTCGGCTCGATTTTGTGTCGAACTTCGAGCAGAGCCAGGAATTTAAAAGTCGAGCCAAGCTACCGAGCCAATTTTTGAAATCGAGTCGAGTGCAAGCCAAAGCTCTGCTCGGTTCGAATACACCCCTAGTTTAGTATCCTGCAGGTATGACAGGGCGTCTGCCTGAAATGTGTTATAGGAGACCTAGGTACTTTCCAGGCACACTTTTGTGTTGCTTACCTACCTGACAAAGGTAGACTGACCATCGATCAAGTCTTCACTAGATTGAGGAAAATATTCCACGGTCTGTCTACTATCAAGGGGGTTATTATCCTCAAGGCAATTCAGGCCCCGTCGCGAACTGAGAAAGGTTTTCAGCGTTTAGCAGTGTCGCACTCTTGCCAGCCGATCTGAAAGCTCACTTACCAAATAAAGTAAGTCGTTTCGTCGAAAAGTTGAATTTATTTGATCGAGTTTGAATAAATGTATGCCAAAATAAACACCCGCAGGTTGCGTTCGAGATTCGAATTAACCCATTCCCTTCGGACTTACCTAGCTCTTCAGTGATATTGTAAGAAAATTTTTTGTCATTTCTATAAAATCAGCAAACCTTGGCTTTACTTATAAACTCGAAATGCCATGGCCTGAAGCATCTTTATGAAAGTGTATTTATGTATTTATGAAAGCATTTATATACGGGCATTTCCCTAACTTTTTTGCCTAGAGACCCACCTTCATTGTGGAATTTTTTTTGCGACCCACATATTAAATAATATTAATTATAATTATTACAACTAAATATATTTTTATCATTATTATCGTGAAAATTCACTAATGAGGAATACACCTCTAGAAAATGGTAAAGTTGATATAATTTAAGACAGAATACAGTACGAAAAAAGACTTTCAATCCAGAATACAAAAAATAAGACTTATGTAATTAATGTGACTTGTGGAGCTGGTGCTCACAATTTACAAGAGATTCTATATATGGGTTGAAAGTTGAAAACTTCAAACGTAGGTCACTTTCCACACAATACCTATTTCTATATTTATTTTTTAACTATACCAAAGTGGAGAATGCCCTCTCACACAAATATGTGTTTGAAAACCCTGTTATTTGTGATTTCTTTTTACTTATTTACCTTCAAGACCTTCCATTACAATTCCCAAAATTATGCAATGGAGAATCCAAGGTAGATGACTACTCGAAGAAAACCTCTCAGGGAGTGGGTGGATAAAGATTCGAACACTGTGATGAGTGATTGTTGTGAGTGGTATAATTTCCAAGGAGA
>WOGR01011838.1:0-10416 GCA_015342045.1 Leptinotarsa lineolata | reverse complement strand
ATTCAACTAGAAATGAGCCTCGTCGCTGAACACAATTTTTCGATAAAAATGTGGATCTTCCTCCAACTTTGCCAGCGCCCATTTACCAAATGTAAGACGTTGTGGGAGGTCGTGTGGCTTCAATTCTTGCACCAGCTGTATCTTATACGGTTTTACATCGAAATCCTTTCACAAAATTTTCCACGTAGTGGAGTAACAGAGGCCCAATTGCTGCGAACGACGGCAAATCGACATTTCACTGTCATCACGAACACTGGCGGATACAGCCGCAATATTTACTTCGGTCCTCACTCTACGTATACGCGTTGGTGGTTTAATGTCCAATAATGTAAACTGGGTTTGAAAGTTAGTCACAAACTTCCGAATAGCTCCCTCAGTAGTCCGACGAAACTGCCCATAAATTGGAAGATGTGCACGATGCACTTTCTCAACCGAGCATGAATTTTGATAACAAAATTCAATAATTTGCAAGCGTTGTTCATTCGTAGATTCATGGTTAAATTATAGACCAAACTATACAAGTTTGACAATGACACAAGACACGATGCACGCGTGATCTGTCAAAAACAGTGTTGCCAAAAAGATACCAGCAAAAAAATTACTCATATAATAAAATGGTGAATAAATTCTTGAAAAAGACAAGATACATTGAAAATGACGTGAAAGCTACAATATTTATTGCAATGATCAAGTATCTGTCACCATTTTATGAGTTTTACATTTTCGACAAAAATTTCAACATTTCATATTTCAAGATCTTGCCACCAATCTCATTGACATTGTAAGTATCAACTGTTCTGAACTTTAATCCAAATTATATTCAGTGGAATGCGCCCATCTGAAATCGAATAGCTTCCTCCTCAAACCGACGCCCTATGTCGAAATATCTGTCGACGACAAAACCCCTGTGAAGACGGAGACCGTCAAAACGACGATCCAACCCAAATGGGATGAAACGTTCAAAGTGCTCGTTACGCCGCAGTCCAAGATAAACTTCGTCGTCAAAGACCACAACAGTTTACGCAAGGATACCACCATTGGAGAGAAAAAGGTCGAGCTGTATTTGCTGCTGTTCCATTTCAACGGCAGGTAATGATTCCAATTTGTTTATTACAAAATGTGTATATTCATAAAAAAGTACATGAATGAATGTGGGACATAACTATTTAATTAGTACTACCCAATCAGATATCTCTACCAAAATTCCAAATATAAATTTATTGTTCTGTAATATGAAATGCTTCTTAGTTTCGGAACTAACCTTCAAATCGGCAGCAAAAACAAGTTGGTAATGTCGCAAGCACAATCAGAACAAAAAAAATATATGAAGAAGAAAATTAATGCAATATGAATGAGTTTTACGGTGTTGCCAAGTTTATATCAACGTTAGTGACGTCGCGAGCATCGTTTTCACTAGATTTTGGAAAAACTACTGATAAAAAAATGTTGAAAAATATTAAACTCGGTACTATTACACCTTCCACCTACGAGGATTTTCTGAAAAGTTTTCGACCTTACAAAAATACTAGACATTATTTTTCATTTCTCAAGATAGTCTCCTCTTAACTTCACACACTTGTCCCAGCTATGCTCCCATCTCTGGAACCCGTCCAAATAATACCCGGCGTTTTTCTCTGCAAAAAACTTGTTCACGAAGGTGATTGCCTCTTCTTTTGACGAAAATCTCCGTTCTCCAGGTACAATTTTTAGATGAGGGAACAAAAATAAGTCACTTGGGGCTAGATCTGGTGAGTAAGGCGGATGGTCAAGAAGTTCAAACCGTAATTTGTGGATTTTCGCCATGGCAATCGCTGAAGGGTGAGATGATGCTTTGTCTTGGTCAAACACGATTTTCTTTTTCTACAAAAGTGGCCGTTTTTCCGCAAGTTCTGCCTTCAGCTTGTCAAGTAATGATACGTAGTGTGCTCCTGTAATGGTTTATCCTTTTTGAAGATAATCGAATAAAACTACTCCATGACTATCCCAAAAAACAGTCGCCATCACGTTCCCAGCCGAAAAAACTGTTTGCTCTTTTGGAGCCGGTTTCCACTTTGCTGTTTGGAATGTATTTTTGTTTCGAGCGTATAATGGTGCATCAAAGTTTCATCTTCAGTAACTCGGATTTATTGCGCCTCAACTGCGCAAACAGAGCGTTGTAAATGTCAGTTCGAACACGTTTTTGGTCTGACGTGAGCAAACGCGGCACCCACCGCGCGGACAGCTTTCTCATGCGTGAATGTTGATTTAATATGTGACAAACACGTTCTCTTGACATGTTTATAACCTCTGCTTTCTCTCATTTTAATTTGGCGCGCGTCTAGCGCCATTTAGTGAACTTTGGCGATGTTTTGTCGGTAGTTGCAGTTTTTGGACGTCTCGAACGTTCATCGTCTCCCAAGCTCTTACGGCCACGATTATAAATTTGCTGGCAAAAATTTCACTCATTATTAAGGAAAATTATTTGTATGTAACGTTTGAATCAATCCATGTTGTTGATTGAAAACTTATGAACTATTTTTGTAGTATAATTTGGTGAAACAACATTTGAATATTCTTTCAAAAAAGTACTCCCCCATTTGTAATGCAGTAGTAACATTCTTTTCCACTGAAATGTAATCCCTTCCAGATGCGACAATCTCGACCTAACCCTGGATTTGATGAATGACAACAAACAAATCGAAACCGCCACAAAAGTCGGTGAACTGATGTGCTCTTTCAAAGGTCTGATCGTCGATATGTCTAACTACGCTCGTTCCAGCAACACGCCTTTGATGCAGAACTCCGACAACAGCAGCGATTCTTCGCACCGCAGCGTCTTAAACGGAATCAGAGCCAAGCTGAGGACGACGGGGGCCGAAAATATCGTGCCAAGCTTCTCCAGGAACAGCTTGGAGAGTGCAGAGAGGCGCTCCTCCATGCCTGTCGTGCCCATCGCGCCCATCGCAATGTCGCCCAGCACCAACAGTATTCCCAATGGTAGGTGAATGTTGCACTGTTCCTTAAGATGCAAGAAAAACCACCATTTATATGTTTTTAGGGTTCGTAAGTTATAAATGTATCCGAATGCTGATAATTCTTTGAATGTATTGTGACGTGTTTATCAAATATTACTTCATTAGTTATTATTATTGTTTTTTGGATATATAACCTTCCACAATATGGAAAATAAAAAAAAATGAAAAATTAAACTCAGTATTTTAGGAGTTTTAAAATTAAGACGTCAGGGATGAATGAGTCAATCAATTAACATTTTTGAAAACTCGCCAGACAACTCTTTGGAAGTCTTAATCATTCTTATAAAACATTGATTCACAACTGGAAGTTTTCCTCAGTTTCTCGAACCAGCGTTAGTCATACCTATACCCAAAGGAAGGCGAAAATAATTGAAGAGCTAGTCAAGTACAGAACTTTCGAAGGTCAACAAAACAATTAGTGAAGACGCCATCTATAGGGTCGACGGAGAACTATGTCCTCGAATATCAAAGATGAACAAGACTCCAAGGTGATCGTCTTCTGTCTTTCACTGCAAGGTAGATAGATGAACGTGTGATTCAACACCTCATTTATCGTTGATATTCGAGGATTGGGTTCTCTATTGATCACATAGATGGCTCTTTGTGGGGAGAGATGTGATCGCCTTTACTTTCAGGATTGTTCCTCTTAGGACAGGTTTTGGACATCATCAATGATGTTATAGGCGTCAATTATAGAATACTGCCACTTTATCATTGCGGATTCAAAGGTATGGAATACAACTGGAGGCGCTTTTACCTAGCGGAAGAAATCAATTTTTCAGGACATCGACAAACTCTTCTATACTAGATGTTGAGCGCGGAGTACCCCAGGGGTCAATCTTGAGTCCCATCCTTTTCCTTCTCTACATGAACAATCTCGCACACATAAATCTAAATGGAAAATTCACAGTGTTCACATGCCACACCTCTGTGGCATGAAAAGAATATAAACAGTCATCATGGCTGGGTGGAGTGTGACCTTAAGATAATAAAACTGTGAAGTGATGCCAATCTCTTAGCCATCAATACAAAGAAAAACAATGTACTCTCTTCTAAGTGTACCTCGATAGAGCTACTTCTACGAGAGGCCATTATTGAAAATAGCTCATCTACAAAATCTTCAGGGCTACAGATAGGCAGTTGCCTGTCTGTTTTTGCCTGTACTCCGCTGTATCAGTTTTTTTTTCATAGGTATTGAAAATCAGTTTTCAGTTGAAAAGAAACAGATATGAACTTGGTTTTAATTCTTTTTTGGGGCGGTTTCAGGTAGTATCGGTCCACCTATAACAGTGCCAAACGGCAACATTCCCCAAAGCGAACCCGAAGAAAACAGAACAGACTCTGAACCACTACCGCCTGGCTGGGAGATGCGATTTGATACTTACGGGAGAAGATATTACGTCGATCATAACACCCGGTAAAACTTTTTTTTTAATGAAATCTTGAACAATATAGTTTTCGTTCTAATATATATGAGTTTTGTGGAAGATAAAACCTCCAGAAATTTTTCTCGATGGTGTCATATTCCAGGTCGACTTCTTGGGAGAGACCGCAACCCCTGCCAACTGGATGGGAAATGCGCCGCGATCCTAGAGGGCGCGTCTACTACGTGGATCACAATTCCCGTACGACGACATGGCAGAGACCGAACTCTGAAAGACTGCAGCACTTCCAGCAATGGCAAGGACAGAGACAGCATATAGTCCAACAAGGTACTTGTACTTTCTGAAGAACTGAATCGAATGGGGCATTACGCTCGATTATTTTAGGTAACCAGCGGTTCTTATACTCGCAGCACCAACCAACAGGACCTGCTCCCGCTCCTGGACCGTCTGCGGTCGCAGACGAGGATGACGGATTGGGCGCCTTGCCAGCTGGGTGGGAAAAGAGAGTACAACCAGAAGGTATTTATTTCGTTTTTTTTTTAGGTCATTAAACAGAATCAATCCAAGGAAAATACTTTTCGAACCCTCCAGAACACTTTTCTCTAGGATTAGGGTTGAAATTATTACAAGTTGAAGATTGAGGTTAGAATGGACGAATCCATGATTGAAGTTTGGGTGGGGACTAGTAATATTATTACTCATTAATTCACAACACTCAATAATTCAACAGTATGTCTATGTGTGAGGTTAGGCCAGGGACTGTATACATTGGGTTTAGGTTGGGGATACTAGATTAGTCCAAGATTGAGGTTAGAGTTTATCGACATAACACGGCTCTAAGGGAGCCATCTTTATTACCACCTTCAACATTCCTAATAATGTCTATTTGGTTGGTGAAACAGGCGTTGAGAAATATGTTGGTACTTTTCTGGGATGTGGGGACGATTTTTATGTCAACTTTCCTTATCGAGTCCCGTCTTCACGTAATTAATCATTTCAGGTCGTGTGTATTTCGTCAACCACAAAAACCGCACGACGCAGTGGGAGGACCCAAGAACCCAAGGTCAAGAAATAAGCGAGGTTGAAGAAGTGGCCTTACCGCCTGGATGGGAAATTAGATACACTGAAGACCAAAAACGGTACTTCGTTGACCACAACACGAAGACCACCACTTTTGACGATCCTCGTCCCGGCGCTCCTAAAGGCCCCAAAGGAGTTTATGGGGTCCCGAGAGCGTACGAGAGATCTTTCAAATGGAAAATCAGTCAGTTCAGGTAGGTATTGTTTCAAAGCTGACACTTTCTATACGCCTAATAGCCGATAGAACTCGCCAATCTAGCACGTATTGATTTATTCCCTCGAAGATACTTCATTTGTTCATTTGCCCTTCTTTATCATTTTGATATCACTCTACAGATTCCTGTGTCAAAGCAACGCCCTGCCGAGTCACATCAAAATACAGGTGACGAGACAAACCTTGTTCGAAGATTCTTTCCACACGATCATGCGCCTGCCTGCTTACGAGCTACGTCGCAGGCTGTACATCATTCTTAAAGGCGAAGAAGGACTAGATTACGGTGGCGTGAGTCGCGAATGGTTTTTCCTTGTCTCGCACGAAGCCCTCAACCCCATGTACTGCCTCTTCGAGTATGCCAACAAGAACAACTACAGCCTGCAGATAAATCCCGCTTCGTATGTTAATCCGGAGCATTTGACATACTTCAAATTCATTGGTAACTATTCCAATTACAAGAACGAGACACGTTATTTTTTTCCGCCGCCCCACGTTGGGCGCCGGAGAGGAATGTTACATTTACAGTTCATATATCAATTGCAAGGTATCAATAATTCTATGAAATAATTGCAGTGGTACCAATCCACTGATTTTATTTCATTAAATTTATGACAATCTGGCTGCAGTGTACTTTATGTACATCTGCTGCATTTTTGGTTGTACAATACAAAATATGTGCCCCACGTTGGGTGCCAGAAGATTATGGAACAATCATCAGTTTCTTCACCTTTCCAGGCCGGTTCATAGCGATGGCCCTCTACCACGGAAGATTCATATATTCCGGTTTTACGATGCCCTTTTACAAAAGAATGCTCGGCAAAAAATTGGTCATGAAGGACATCGAGACGATCGATCCCGAATTTTATAACTCGCTGGTGTGGATCAAAGAGAACGACATCGACGAATGCGGCTTAGAACTGTACCACAGCGTCGATTTCGAGGTGCTTGGTCAAGTCGTGCACCACGAACTGATCAAGAACGGCGACAAGGAGCGCGTAACCGAAGAGAACAAGGAGGAGTACTTGACTTTGATGACCGATTGGAGGATGACGCGAGGCATCGAGCAACAGACACAGACTTTCCTCGACGGATTCAACGAGGTCGTGCCAATCGAGTGGCTGAAGTACTTCGATGAGCGCGAGTTGGAACTCCTGCTGTGCGGAATGCAGGAAATCGACGTAGAGGATTGGCAGAGGCACACCATCTATCGGCACTATACGAGAAACAGCAAACCAGTCGTGTGGTTTTGGCAGGTGAGTGTTGTGTAGTTAGATCCTTCCGACTGCGCCAATTTTTCGAACTTGTTATCCCAAGATGAATGACTTTCTTTTTCAGTTTGTCAAGCAGTCCGACAATGAAAAGAGGGCTAGGCTCCTGCAGTTCGTTACTGGCACCTGTCGCGTGCCGGTTGGAGGATTCGCAGAGCTAATGGGATCAAACGGACCACAGCGCTTCTGCATAGAAAAGGTAGGCAAGGAATCCTGGTTGCCGCGATCGCACACCTGCTTCAACAGGCTCGATTTGCCGCCCTACAAAAGCTACGAACAGCTGGTAGAGAAACTGACGTACGCTATCGAGGAGACCGACACTTTCGGACAAGAGTGAACACGATTTTTTGTATTTGTATCTGTACCTGATTCCGACATATAAGTCTGTATTCTGTCGATGAAAGAGTTTCTTTCTAGGGCGTAGTTTAGGGCCGGCAGTAGGGCTATTTGTTTTTTGTTGCTATTGGATGATGCAGGCGGTGGAGTAGGAAAGGATAGCAAATTGGCGTATTTAAAGTCCATTTAGTTCATTCCAAGATAGAACCATCCATCTGTTTGATGCGAGAGTTCAGAAATATGTTCCTGTCATTCGACCAAGTGACACCTATGAAAAATTTCAGCTGTCACACTTGTTATCTTTAGTGAAAAGATGGAATATACTCTCCAATGTTATAAATAACTAGCATTTGTGGGTTTGAACGGTCTAAATTACTAACACCAAATATCCTCGACCTTAGTTCAGTTGAAACTCAACATGAAGCAGTATTCTCTTTATTGGCTATTGAAATAACTTGTCAAGAGCCACGAAATCAGTTATTTAATGAGTTTCAGATTGCTTTATGTCAGTAAAATTCAAATTATTGTATATAGAAATCTCTGCTTATGTAAGAAGCACATACAGATGACAGGCCACAATGAAACCAATATAATTTTGATGAACTTTTGTTGGTGCAGTCAAAAATTATCGTCGTACTGTCACTTTTTCGAGGATCATAATCATTTTTCGGTAGGTTTCAGAGGCTCGCAATGTCCATATGTAATTTAAAATATAGGAAATGTTTTAGTTTCTACGTTTTTTTCATTGCTGAATCATTTATCAGAGGTGTGGGTTTCAAAGGAAAAATTTATTGAATTTTTTCAATATCAACAATTTTTTCTGCTGATATTTGAAACTGTTTAGTTTCAGTTTTTCCATGGGTTTCTTTGACCGGAGCATCTCATTAAGTACAATGCACTTGTTCAAAGGATAGCATGCAATATATAATCGGAATACGATAGACTTCATAATACAATTGAAATTTAAAAGATGTCGCTGGTCTAGTTGGGTCAGGGAGGTACCTTGAGGTTCCTCTTTATGATGATGAAACCCTTCGAGTTGGTTGTTTTTGCGGTCGAGATTTGCTCTAGACATTTCTTTCATAGGTTCATCATGATATTAACACTGGAAAAACTTTCCAGACGTTCGTTGGTATAGCAAAACATGAAATGAAAAATCGCCTGTATGAAACGTGGGTTCCATTCTACTTCAATTATACATTTTTGTTTGTTGATGGTACGATTCTTATATGTAACAAATTTTATTCCTGAAATGAGGCATACGTCATTCGGTTTTGTAGTAATTCACAGTATTTCGTTGATGCTGTTACGGAGGGATTTGTATTTGAATGTGATATGTAGTAATATGTGGGCCTATTATTTCTCGTGTAGATTAGTCCGTGTAAATATTGAAGTAACAGTAGAAAATATAGCACATATACTATATTTAAGGAGATGTATTTATTTTCTGAAAATATACCGACATTCCTCACTAATTTTTTTGTCATGAACACGATAATTGCAAGGCCTCAAACTGAGAACCAAAGGTTTTTATTGTTTTTCTATTCAGCATATTTATTTTGGATAATTATCACTGTATATTCTAGCTTAATGTATAGTATGATGTAAATGAGACTACGTTATTTTGTAAATATTATTTGATATTGTAAATATATATACTATCATTTAGTAGAGTAACTCAGACATCGTTTTATTTTTTAGTACTTTCATGAAACCTTTCCTAGCCTATAATCGCAAAGAGAAGTATTTTTATTTCTGTTTTATCTGTTTTTTCCTTATGCTTTACTTCATCACTTTTTTTTCTTGTGGTATGATGCAATAAAAATGAGTGCATTGCTGCATTCAAACAAATTTATAATTTTGCTGGAAAACGTTAGTTTTCACCATAAAAAACAGTATTTTTCTTCATTCAAAATAAATCACTTTCATTCAATACTTTTTTCATTAGAAAAATTGCCCAAAAAAAACTCGCATCGCTTCATCAATTTCCCGGAGTTTTGGGACATGTGTCGCTTTGCTGATTTTCAAAGTATTGTATAAAACAAATTTTAAATTTGTTCGTTAATAATAATATTCGTCTTTATTATTTCCAATATTAGGTAGTTAACAGCTTTATACAATGAAAATTTTTATTACAGGAAAATAAAAGGCGAAGTTCAGTTTATTTTCATCTGAGGGCAATAAAAATAACCTGTTCTTCCACTTAACCTCGAAATACCTCTTCGAATATCTCTTTTTAGAGTAAAAATTCAAACGAAAAAAATATTTGTATATACGTAAAGTTGAAGTTAATTAAAGAATAAGGGCAACTACTGATTAAGCTTGGGTGATCTATACTACTATCCTAATCATAAAATCTATTGCAGGAGAAGATGATTTTTTATGCTGTCTTTGATGTTTGAAATTATATTGAATTTTTTAATTTGATACGGTAAAACAT
Organism: Leptinotarsa lineolata; assembly: GCA_015342045.1. Lineage (NCBI taxonomy): Eukaryota > Metazoa > Arthropoda > Insecta > Coleoptera > Chrysomelidae > Leptinotarsa > Leptinotarsa lineolata. The sequence goes on along the minus strand of WOGR01011838.1, from coordinate 679 downwards.
ATAATTTGTAAATTTGATTTGTGAACGATCTCTTGAAGAACTCAGTTCTAAACTGAGGAAGGGTTGAGGCATGCTTCTTTTCAGTGTTCTCCATTTTTAATTTCAAAAAATTCAATGACTCAGAAGTGAAGCCTAGTTTTGCTTCAACTGGTGAGTACCCCTAATATTTACGTTGTGTACATCAGTTCTGTATGTTATTTTTTGATATAAATAAGGTGGTTTTTACGTAAACATGAATTCTGAACAGTCTGAATTTTACGTTTACATATAACAGATAGATTTGGACCATGTAGAACATCTGCATAATGGTGAATGTTCCTCCTGACGAAAATCAAGTAGTTTTTATAAAAAAGCTCTAAAAAAACGCATTTTTAAACTTATCATTTCAACCTTTTTCTTCAAAATATTATTTAAATACTTAAAAAAGAGGAATGAAATGATGCATTCAACATTTAAAGGGATTCGTTTCTATTTCACCAATTGGCAACATCGGTTATAGCTAATAAAGGACAATGAATCTGTTGACTGTATGAGACAAACAAAGATGACATATTTCAGAGGCTTGCTGTTCTGTTTATTTATGTTCCGAGACATTCTGTGACATATGACATTTTGTGCACCTAACCTATCTTCCTCTATATAAATAAATAAAACAACTGTTGTTTATGTGGCTTGTGGA
>WOGR01011837.1:0-10416 GCA_015342045.1 Leptinotarsa lineolata | reverse complement strand
CCGTAACTTGGTTACGAAGACTTTTAGGAAAAAAAGTTATATGAAGTACTGGTGATATTTTGACCCCATCTATACATTCCCGAGAGGAAAAGAGGAAGTCCAGGGACACTCTGTATTTACCTATGTCTACAATATGTTGCAAAATAGGTATTAATTTGAATAATCAAAGTACTGAACTATATATTTATACCAGTGTGAATATATGAATACCTACGCTTAGAAGTCGAGATACGTATGGATTTCTTACTTACTTAAAAAACGTTACAATCAGTACTTCCACTCGATTGATAACTGCAAAGGTCCTGGTAACATGTCGGCCTCTAAGCCGTGTCATATTCATTGACTAGTATGTAGACTTGCTGATACCGTTTTTGTTAATATGTCGTTACTAGGAACTTACGAACAGTATCATACATTACCCGCATTAACTCTATTACAAAAGTATCAGGAAAAGATATCTTGACAGAAATGACATTACTTCTGATACCCAGCATGGGTTTCGAAGTGGAAAATCTACGATTCAATCAATATATGACAATTTAGCCGATAGCGTAGACGCTGTCGAGTGCCCTGTTGGGATTTTTTGCGATCTCAGCAGGGCATTTGACGGCGTCAATCCTCAGGTACTATCAAGAATGTTACATGAGCTAGGTTTTGGAGGAATTTGGAATAATTGGGTCGATTCATTTATATCTGGCAAAAGCCAATATGTAACCATCACCAATGTAATTAATGGTAACAAAAGAACAATCTGTTCCTGATGGAAAGTGCGTGAAATTTGCTGATGACGTTGCCACGATTATAACAGGCTCCAACCAAACGAGTATACAACGAAAATGCGAGCAAACAATGAGATCTTTGAACTGGTGGTTTTTCAGTAACTCGCTTGTTTTCAATTCAAATAAAAGTAATTATTAAATTTTGTGGTTATCAAAAGATTCTTGACTCACTATATATTGATGTGAATAATCAGCTGCTTCCATTGTCAAAAAGTACTAAGTTTTTGGGTGTTGAGATTAACAAAAACCTGAAATTTAAAGCATATTGTGATGGACTTATACCAAAATTGCATTCTTTAGCATTCAAGCTACGAAATCTTAGCTATTTCTCAGTTTAGATCAACTTAAAATGATATATTATGCTGAAGTGGAGTCGAGGTTGCGCTATGGTGTCCGTTTCTGGGGTTGGATAACCAACGCAGGTGAAGTTTTTTGGCTCAAAAAACATCATCAGAGGTATCACTGGTATAAGTTACATGGAGTTCCGTAAACCTTTTTTCAAGAAATCACAAATACTGACTTTACCCTGCTTGTACATAATGGAAATTTGTATCTGCGTTTTTCAAAATAGAAATCGATTTTCTTTAATAGGCTCTACTCATACAATTAACACTGGGCAAAAAAAATTATATCGAGATCCGCTAGCTCGAGGCCGTTCATTTAATGTTTTAACAACTGAAATAAAAGAAAGCGAAACATTAAAGAGGTTCAAAACAAAGATTGAAAATTTTTTAGTTTTGAATGCGTATTACAGTGTTAATGATTATTTAACGTAAGTGTATGTGTGGTGTGTGCATGCGTTTCCGTGTGTGCTTCTAGCTTTAATGTAGTAGTTTATGATTTATCTTTATAATTTCAGCTTCACTGACTATTCCCAATACAATTACTTATAAAATTGTCAAACAGGAAAATAAAGGATTAGATTTGATTTGAAGACGTGTTTCACTCAAAGAATTTCGAAAGTACCTTCAATTCCAATGTTTTAGTTCGTTTTGAAATCATTCGAACTATCGAATTAGAGGAAAGAGGTAATTTTTTGCATTTCAGGACATTTCAGTCCCTTTAATGAGAAAGTGAATTAATTGAGAATGAACTATCTGAATAGGTTTAGATAGACTGGCTTACATCATTCAAAACAATGTATGCTTTCCACTTCTATGCCCCTTTGTATTGCCATTGTTTTTCATCCAATATTTTTCACGACTACTTCTTTCATTTCCATCGCGTGTTATTTCTTCGATTCTTCTTCTTTAGTGTAAAAAATCTATCTCACAATTTAAATTTGTTTTAGCTACCTCTTGACAATTTCATTGGCACGATCTTCGTGTAATAGCCTCAGCTTATTTGCAACTTTGTTGAACCATGGTTTGTTGCAGCTATACCCGATAGAAATACCTCATTATTTCATGTATATCCGACTTTTCATATTCAACATCTTGTATTTAGGGTAACCTAACATTTGTTGAAGTGTGCAAAAAGTTTCGAAGGCTACTTTCATGTTCAACTTTTCAAAATACGATCTAATCCGCTAATGTAGCTTGATTTATACGGAAGGACAATGAAATTTGAACCCATATCTTTTCAATACGGGTATTCTTGAAATATAGTAGTCAAATGTTGGTTCTGATTAATTTGGAGTCAGAACGTTTTCTACCATTGAATTGTGAACATTTAACTTTGACAATGATCAGATATATTTATTTTCAGCTGGGTCATCAGCTAGCCACTTGTACTCCAGATGGTTGTTCGGCTAAGGACCTGGTGGAAATTTCAAAAGTTATGTATCCAAATATTACTCTACTATTTATCGATAACTATTGTACAACCATCGAGACAGGCCAGGAATTCAAAACTGGAAACATAATCATGATGTAAGATTTTTTTAGGTGCTAGTGTGAAATTATACATCTGCATTACCCAATGGACAAAGTGGTATTAGTAAATGAATGAAAACCAAACATATGTTGTCGCAATGAAATGATTATACCTTTTTTTTTGGAAGGTCAACTTTGTATAATATTTGATCAACCGAGCAGAAGTGCCTAAACACAGGCCATTTTACAACATAAGGAAAGGCTAAACTAGGTGTAATTTAATGTATAAGTATGTTACAATAATGAATAGTAGGAATATCATTCGTTCCTATAGTAAGTGGGCATATTTGAAGACTGGCTTCAAATCAAATCATCTAAATGATAGACACTACCTTGCACTGACGAGTGGCCAAACAGCCCGAAACCAGTCTGCAAGTGTGTTCCAATAATTAAAAATCGATTCCCGAAGTTATATCGCCAACTGTATATGCAGGAATTATTTCTGTGAAGAATCCTGCATTGACACCTGTCGGATATAATCCAACGCCCTTCGTGGTATTAGCTAGGGGGATAGTTGTTTTCTGATAGGTGTCAGTCCATAAACCTACTGTGTAGGTAAGATGAGACTGGTCTGAACGAATTGTTCATTTAGATAATTTGAAATATCATTCATTGAGAGCATTCAATATCTAATTTCTAATATACAGTGTGACACCCCTGTACTTTAGTCATTTTCAAAAGTAGATATTTGATTTTTGGTTGGGCTGCATTTTTTTGTAATACTCAAGTCCGATTTTCAATTAATGGTTCCAAATAGGAAGAATGAAAAACCTAATATTCTTTATGAATACATTCATTTTATTGATTTTGACTATTTTATAATTTATGTAGCTTTTTATTCGAAACTATTAATTGAAAATCGGACTTGAATATGAAAATTAGAAAAAAAAAACAAATTTTGGGTTGAAATTCGATATTTGGGGTAAAAATTAATTTCTTAGCAACTTTTTCAAATAACTTATTTCGAGGTCTCCAACGCGCAGCAAAATATCGAGCATTAGCCCGCGGGATCGCAGCAGGCTGGGTTTTAGGGCTGTATCTCGAACTGAGTATTGCAAAAAGTTTAGTATAGGTCTACGCCTATATCAAAAATCAAATCTCTGCTTTCTAAAATGACTGAAATACAGGGGTTTCTCTATCGTAATGTGTCATACTCTAAGTTTCTGCTTTCTAAAATGACTAAAATACAAGGGTTTCTCCATCGTAAGTATATCAAACTGTAAGTTTACCTTTCAAATTAACAGATTTTCGTTTCATTCGATGAAACATACGAGACTCATTTTACGAACACCTTGTATTGAAATTTTGATGTTAGTTTGTTTGATGAACCCCAATTCGCCATACCTGAGATTCGAGATGATGATCAAACCTTTACTTTCTATCGGTGCAATTTCTAGAATTTTTCTATGGCAATTGTGAGATTAGATCGTACTCTATTTATGTTAAAGTATAGTTGAATTAATAAAGTCGATGAATCACTTTGTCTATATAAAATCACCACATAACTGAATAATATTCAATTACTACTTCTCCAACACAACTGATCCTATTTCTGAGGTAAGTGCCTTTAATTGATGAAATGCCGCCTATCTATATTAATGCAACAATGCCAATCCCTTTGTGTGAGCACAGTTGATCAAATTTGCAACAGTTTGATCAATTGTGCTCACACAAAGTTACAAAGTTGTAACTGAAACAGCTTTGGTCCTAATGAAATAACACTTGAAAATGTGCCAATAAAGTCACACCAATGTGTTTTAGGCTCTTCAATTTGTCATATGGAAAAGGGTCTAACGTATACCCAAATTTGGCAAAAACTATTTTCGAAATACTTATAGACCAGTTAATTTACTATCGTAATACCATAAATCATAAGGAAATCAGTCAATCAACGATTATTAAATAGTTTCAATACTTCAACATCTCAACCGGTCATGGTTTCTAGAGGTGGAAACTGTCTCCCATTTTTGGAACAATGCAATGGAGAAACACGCTTGATGTTTACAAAATTTTCGATAGTATCTGGCATGAGGGTTTACCAATTGAACTTTGATGTTATGGCTTGTCCGATCGTAAGACGTTTTCATCAGGTACATATCGATGGTTCTTTTTCAAATACCTTTACTATCAACCCCCTTACTGGAAAAAAACATGCATCTAAAATTTTGTTTTGCTGATAAAGGGGCACAAGACGTTATATATTTTAATGGAGATCTAGAAAAAATCGGCATGAATGTGACAGGAACGAATACTATAATGTTGGAACACGCTAGATGTGTCGATTAATTCATTTTGTTCAGAACTCATTAATGGAAAAATAATATTCACAACTTGAAAGTGAGAAACCTCAATGCTGCATAAAGCTCAACCTATATCTATGGAGTATTACTCACATGTCTAGAGCTCTGGTCCTAAGCACAACCTGTGGCTGCTAGATTCCATAAAAAATCCATCCTGTAGATGGTAGACCCAAACATCACAAGCAAACTAGATAACCTAGAACATGGTAGTTTGGAATAGTGTCACCATTTTACTGATGCTTCCATGCGAAATTCTGAACAGACTTCCGCTTCATTTCACCTATAGTGATGTATGTCAGAAGTACGTGGCAAAATACAGCTGTTCAACTCAACACACCTGGAACTACTCTTTTCAAAGAGACTGGTGTTTCTGTGGAACTTTTCGCTGTACTTGTTGTTGTTGTTGTTGTTCGTTCTGTTAACCAGCTGACGAACGTCAACCCTCAGAAGTCGAAACTTGTGCGAGCAATGAATTAACGAGGCCTCACCTTTCAACGTGCGATTACCCAGCACGGTGTCCCGTGCTAGGTAAATAAATACTGAATAAATCCATTGAGCCAAGCCCTTTATTTCTTTCATTATAGCATTTTAAAATCATTTTTGGAAGAGGTATAACGAAAATTTATAGGTTGTATTATGACTTATGAATTATAATAAACACTCCAGTTCTATGAAATTAAATTAAATATTTTTTATATCTGTTAGGATACGATACGATTTGGGAATAATAAAAACAGAGTATGAAATAACGAAACTCATGAATATCTTATTATCTTTACATTTTGGAAGGACGTACGGTACGTCAAAGACGACTTTTCAGTTCGTCTTTTATTACACTTCAGCATATTTTCTAGTGTTCATTGTTCGGATTGTGGAAGGAAAATACCCCCAAAAACAGTCAGAAATATTGATTCTTCCACGAAAAATGTTTTTCAAAGAATACGGCAACATATATTTATTTATAGTACTTTTATCAAGTTTTCTTTGTTTCAGTATTATTTTCATTCTGATACTATTGGCCATGATACTGAGTACAACATATGATGTTTACCTATATAAAAATGAAAGTGGTGAGTACAAAAATTAAAAATATAACTCGAAGTCGACATCAAAAAGACAGGCATTAGAATTTTTTGAACTATTTACTCTTGACTAGAGGATATTGGTTTAGAAACTCAATATGTTCCAGTAACTGATATCTGAGAGAGCAGTTTGATTTTCAAGGTCAGCTCAATGGAAAATTTTTTACGTTCGTTCTTCAACTCTCTATAGTAGATGAAAAAAATCTTGACAGAGTAGAGGCACATCATTTTTGAGGCATTTCAATTCCATAGTTAATTAGAACTTTTCTGCATTGAGTGATGTTTTTTTAATCTCTCTTTTTGAATCGTGAGTGAAACAGTGCAAATCTATATCCCTGCAGTGCCTTCAGATATAATCAAGGCGCTACAACCTTTCAGACGAATATTGTTCGAAAAGAGGAGAAAAAACTGCTCAGAATGTATATTGATGTTCTGATAACGAAAAGTCTTCGTGTATTCAATAATTTTATGGGTTCTAAAGAACATAATAATCCATTTCACTTTGGAGGTTAGTTCCTGTAATTTGATAAGAAAAAATATCAAAAACTGTCTAGGAGTCTAGTTTCTTTGAACACCGTCAGTATGATGTTTATGAATAGTTTGAATGGGACGATGTCAAATCATTATCACATATTCAAATGTAGACCCTCATATAAGCATAGAAGAACTTGATTATTAGCCTTATATCCATCCCTAACCTCTTTCGTATTTCTCATTATGAAGTCCAGTATTCAATTTGCGGATGTATCGGTTTGTCTATTTGTGAAACAAGGGTGAGTTTCTGATCAAAAGTCAATGCCATATCGTTAAATCGACATATGGGATTATTATCAAGTTCATAAAAACTGTATTATACTTTTTGTTCTGGAATAGGAACATACATGACATATTACAATGTTAAGATTCGAACGATTACAGGAAAACCAGTTGAATATAAATTCTAGTTATGATGGAAGGAGCATCAATTGTCTATAGTGCGGGCATAAGAAGTCTCTCTTTCTCGGTGCTTCCGACAAGATATCAAGGTCGTACTATGTTAACCTGAACAAATCATTTATGGTCTATTTATGGCCTATTCGCAGGCGAGACAGAACGACCTGGATTTTAATACTTTTCGGAAGATATTTCCAGGGAAGAACACTTGTTTTCACTTCTGAAAGTTTATTGGATGACCCATTTCGTTGATCTTACCATATTTTGGCGAAAGTATGCTTGCAGTGGGATTTCAAATCTATAAAAATAACTTGTTTTTCTGTATCTTTTGAACGACTGTTAATGGATTCTTCCGCTAACTTGTCGTCCTTTTCATTATACCCACGTGGAAAATAACCCATGCAAATTTTATGTCAACCCCTTTTGCATGAAGTATTTTGAGTACTTCTTTTATATGGAGAACCGTTGGAAGATTGGAATATATATGATTATTTGTTTCAAAGGCATTAAACAAGTGTGATATGATCGGAAATTTTGTGGTGCACTGCAGTGCTTTCCAACAAGCGTGAAGTTCCACAGATATTATTGAACTCTCTAGAGCTTGTTTGAAAAATGCTATCAGTAGTTGGTTTAAGCCGATTTCTAATATCCCTTCACTACTCTTAACCTTGAAATGACCTCTACATACGTCGCACGGCATAGCCAAGGTGACTTCGAGGGAGGGTTGGAGTTCAACCTTGAACGACATTCATTGAGTCACGCGGCTATTTCGAAGATTCAAGGATTCGACCTTGAACGACCTTCAGCAGCATGCACGAAAAGGCTTTTGGAGTACGTTTTTTGTTTGACTTTGAGTGACCTTCTTCAGTATCATATACCTTTGCTGAAGTGAGTTTGAGGACGCATATGTATTCTCTTTCCCTCCCTCACTTTTAGAAAGAACATATAAAAGAGAGGCCACTCACTCACAGGTGTCAGTATCATATCGTGTGTACTGAATATCCCTACAAATATGTTTTACCGTGAGGTAAAAATTCCAGCGTTGTCATCAAATGCAATCCTGCAGGCCGGATGATAATACAGGTCCTACAACAAAACGACACAGGACAGACTCTGCACCAAGTGTAGTTCAGGAAATGTGCCACTATTGTAGAAGAATGATGCCTGCTATCTTCAAACTTTGATGTACACTGTGCCAACATCCTTGTATTTCTTGAAGATCATTCGATGAGGATTTGCTTCGATTACTCAACAGTTCATATCTCTTCTTGAACAGTTCAGCCTTATTTGAATATGAATTTTTAAAAGAGTTAAGAGGGACGATTACAGATATTCGAGCCTGAAAAAGTATTTTTTGATAGAGGTATGAATTAAATAAGTGCCGATTTTGTCTTTCGTAAAACGAAAAATCTACGAGCGATGACATTATAGTGTAGTGGGTTTCCTGGATGGTGTAAAGCGAGTGATGATTTCCAGGATATTAGTTGAACAAAAATTGTTGCATTCAGCGTCCTAGTAAAATCGGTGGGAAGATTGAATTACACATTTTAACTCTTAGAATAGAAACTAAATAGTTTGCTTTTTTCTTGAATAGCTCAATTGGTGAAAAAGATATTTCGAAAATGACACATGTAGGAACTACTTATCCACTTTTCCATAAAATGTAATAAAGCCTGTTTTCGAACTCCTCCTCCACATTTCAGAATACTCCATCAGCTCATGCTGCATGCTGCTGTAATTTGCTTTTCAATAACAGTGAGATTTCCCCGAATCGAGAGGGATCAAAACCGATAAACCAAAATAGTTGTTTTAAAATTTGAATCTGATTGATTTGACTAAGCTTTTACTATTCTGCATGATGCTTTTTTATTCTTCCCATTGTTTACCCTACTACTTTTCATCTCTTGCCATGGCCTGCGTTAGCTTTATGGGTAATGCGGGCCTGATAGGGGGTTAAACTATGAGAACAAAAAATATTTTCAAAACTTAAAGATATTGAAGGTGAGGTTTTCAAACTTAAACCCTGTAGAACCCGTATCTTTTTTTCTCATATTCATCATTTGTTTCGAAAAGCAATTATAAAATGTTGAATTTTATTGTTCTCTTTTTTTCATTGAGAATTTATTTCAGATCAGAATTTCAAGAGGTAACAAAAAATAAATTGAATAAATAGAACATATTTTATGGTTCGAAGAAGTGACTGTTACATTTCCATAAAAAAATTCTTTTAACAAATAAATTAACCATGTTTTAGTTGATATGTTAACATTATCATGGTAGATGAAAATTCCACGATATAAATTTGACTGCATTTCAGAATGTTCCAACACGTTACTCTTGGCCTTTTCCGTTTTCACTAATGGAAGAAAACTCCTGAATACGACCGTTCACTCAAAAGATCACATCCAAGTATTTGATGGGATGAAAGTAATAAGTATAATGTGGATTATTGCTGGACACGGAATAGGATCATTTATTGGTGGTTTACTAACACCCTTGAATAAAGAGAAATTAGATACTGTAAGTATAGCCTTCGGATGAGTCTTCAATCTGTTAGAAAAATGAAACCCAATTCATTAAGGCGCGTATTCACATCAGCCAATGACCCGTACATAAAACCATACGTGTTCGGCTCTTTGTTAGATGACAGGGTTCGCTTCCGGAAGCATTCTGAGTTCTGGAAAAACCAAACGATGTACTAAACAACGCCGCATGCAACAGGCAAAGATATGCGATAGATATACAGGGCGTTCCAATGAAAACTTGCCGCCCCCCTGTAAGTCAGAAATGGACGTATAATCAGAAATTTCGAAGAGCACAACAATTTTAATTTCTAGGGGGACTAATTCTGATATGGAAATCATACCCAAAACTTCCCCCCCTGCGATCAACAACTACCACCCCTATTTCTTTCAATGGCATGGGGGGTCAAGTGATACATCATTTGAAAGGTCATTTGCCCCTATATCACTTAGATATTTTTTTCAAGATTGGTTCATTTGTTATTGAGGAATTAAATGTTGAACGTTTCATTTAAGAAAAACCAGAAAATTCACTGTCGCTCATTTTATTGAAGAAATAGACAAAATATAATATTCATGGCAACAAAATCAACAGATGAGTTGTTCAAAATAACCTCTCTCTAGTTTCATACAATAATACAGTCTACTTTCGAAAGCATTCCTTACATTATTGAAGATGTCCAGAGTCAGAAATCGGCATTGCCGAACAATTCTTTGTCGCAGTTTTCTAGATTTGTATAATTTATTTAATTTGTAGTAAAAGTTTAGAAATGGACGACACTGTTAGTTTTTTCTGCACTGGTGATGTTTGTTGAATCTAATTGTCGCAGAACAAAAAGTAGATAGTTGGCCACTGTCACTTCTTCACGAATTATTATTCAGTCATCCTTGTTCACTGTGTTCCAAGATGGTTAATTCTATTGAAG
>WOGR01011836.1:0-10416 GCA_015342045.1 Leptinotarsa lineolata | reverse complement strand
TTAAAAATGATTGCTTCCTTCCTTTCTTTGGAAGATTCCCACATTTTTTGTATCACGATGGAGTAGTAGAAAGCCAAAAACTTTCTTTCCCAAAAAAGATTATTGCGTAGTTTCATCATTATCTTGCAGAATTCCAATCTGCAGTTATAATCATCTTTGCCAAGCTCGTGAACTGAATGCATTGTATATGGGAGTTATTTATTGAATTTCAAATACTTTCAAAAACAGATGATGACTGAGTGTATGTTCAGCTATGACTTCACTACTTGGTCTCTGATGATTGTCCCATTAATCTTGGAAATTTTTCTCAACTTTACTCGCCGTTTGTTATATGACATGACAATTAGGGTGCTTATTATTGAATGTATGACAAATTTGAGATTGTTCGCTATAATCACTATATAGTCTCACTCAAACGTACCATTATACTAAATAGTACAATTTGAAGAAGAAAGGAAAAATGTAACTGCTTCGAAGATTTTCAAATTTTTGCCAAGGTCATATCATAAATAGTTTTAATATTGAAATGTATGAAGTTACTGAGAAACCATGTTGAATGATTGCTTTTTAGTTAATTATCACATTTTTTTTTGTGTACCTCCGAAAGAGCCAGATCGTAATCGATCTATTATAGGCATTACACATCGAGCAATTCTCTATTTAAGAACATAATTCTTTCTCTTTGCTTTATGTTTTTATACTATGAGCTTTTTTCATGAATGTTCGATAGAGATTGGTTCAGAATGTTTCCCATTCGATATTTATTTTATGATTATGAAATAACACCAAATATTGGTGCACAACTGACAAATAATCATACAATAATGAAATAGTTTCTTTTTATTACAAATAATTTAATTTGGGTAAACACACAAGTTACAAGTCATCGAATGATATCTTAAATATCGCTTCTGTGAAAACGACTTCTTGCAAATGTGGCACTCGAATTGTTTTGGCATGTTGCATTCGTATTTTATATGAGTCAGAACGTTGTTTTTGTATTTGTAGCCTCTACCACACTTTTTGCAAATGAATGGTTGGTTTTCTTCTTGACAGTATGAATATAACTCATCTGAAAAATAAATACAACAGGTTTGTTTTAACAGTCAATACACATTTATAGTATGTGATGGAATTGGTCGATACTTGAAGAAAATCCATACCTTATTCAAGTAACAGTTTATTGTGAGCTTCTCACTGTTTTGCTATATAATAACTTCATACAAGTATGAAAACATTCAAGGAAACTATTGTACAGACTGAGTCAAATTGGAAACTTTTAAAGGGAGACTTCTGTTTTCAAACTAGATAGACGAAAGCTGTGCATTTTTTTGTCAAAAATTTCCTGTTGGAAAATGTCAAATAGAGCTCAAAATTACCATTCCAAAAATGTGGCACACTTGATGTTTTGCTAGGGTTGTAACGAAGTAGTTACTTCAGATTTGCTAGGCTAATTCGGTGGATATCGGGGTGGTGTTCTTTGGACTGACTTGCCAGATTCAGATTATGCTATGTGTCAGGCAAGGATCTTGAAATTAATTTTGGCTGGATGCCAGAATTTTTAGTTCAAATAAAAGGATAGAAATTCAAACTTCTCTCCAAATAGATAACGGTAACTTCCTTCTATGTTGAGCAGAACAATAAAACAATACCAAAATGTACAAGGTATGTAATAAAGTAAATAAATGGTTGATTATAACAAGAAATATATTCACCAAAACAAATGGTGTAGCTGGTCTGGTCCCTGATGCAGGTTGGACGATGAACTTGTCCTACGTTGTGGGCTTCGTTATTCACCCCTTGTGTGGTGGCTTCTGTAGGGCTTCTAGATTCACCCCTTAGACGTTCTCCTATCACTTAGGTTGTTTGGTGGGCTTTAATGTCAATATTGGGGAAGTCGTTTCATGAAAGTGAGATCACACAATTAACGTCTGACCAGGGAAACGTACATTGCACTTGAACCTTGGATAACCAGTCTTTCAGCGTATGTACATAAATGAAAGTTTCGAAAAACAGTCTTACGATGATAATTCAACAGGTGTCGAAACTATTATTCATTAATGAATATGTGTTCAAAAATATTTACATGTGCTTTGAAACGAAAAGTTAAATACAAGATATGAATCAAACATCTGTTAGTGACGAAAAGAGTTCCTTTATGACATTTTATGATATCCAAGTTTCAAGTTTCAGATATATTCCGATATAACAATAATACAGGGTGTGATAAAATTTTTTACTTCTGAGAATTATCCCCACTGGACCTAGCAGCTCAGGAAAAAATGACTCTAGGTGAGATATCACACAACAGATTTGAAGAATAATGTGTGCATTATTACTCACTCAGGATCATCTTCAGCCATGACTGACAGGATACCATGCGGGGTACTGCGCTTCTACCCTCAATTTCCTTTTGGAATTTTGTTCCAGGCTCAACCAAAACCTGTGAGAATGAAAACGCAGTCAAATTTTCGAAAGTGAGGAATTTTCGTTTCACGAAGTTGAGAAAATCAAATTAATACATTCCTGGCGATAATAACTTGAAGATATCTAGATTTGAAAGAGATATCCACTTGAATCTAAAATGATCTAAGAAATAAATTTGGATATTATCACCATGAAGCCATGCATGCCGACATTTTGATTACCAAAAATAAGGTTGAAAATAATAAAGGAACCCTTCTTTCACGCACCTGATGTTTTGTCCAGAATATGAAACATATCCGCAAATGAAAACGTCACCACAAAGCCCTACGATAGCCCAACAGAGCCTTATTTCGTCCTCCGCCTGAGGCATCTCGCTTCCTGTCAAGGCTCACACGAGAATTGTCAGGATGTCGCACTTCGATACTTGATGGCGTACTGTAGCTGGTATTCAGTATTTGGTTTTGCCTATAGCCTCCTGGAAAATGTTTATGCAAAAACCAGGTTAGAGTAATTCTCGTATCACAGGTGACCCGTGAACCATCCTAGCTAGTTTTCTCATGAACCAGGCGCGATCGCGTTCGCACCTCTCATGATAGATATCAAGCGATTCATATATCAGCACGTGTTTACGGGGCTGATAATGATAGCTTCTAATCGCCGTGATGTCCCTCGTCAGCAGGCTTTCCGGTAAAAAGAGCTTGAAAAATTTATGAGACAGCCTTCTGATATGATCAGTGACCGTCTCAACTCCTGCCAGATCTAACAGGTCGTTCAATGAAATTTATCTGTCACTATTCATGTAAATACGGAGCACCTTGTTCTGCATTGTCTCGAGTCCCCGCAAAGGAGTTTTTGAGGCTGCAGAATACAGGACAGGCGTACAATATAGCTGGTCTGATTACTTGCTTGTAAATTAGCAACTTGTTGTCAACACTAAGCTTCGAATTCCGCCGCACTCGCTCGTTGGATCGCCAGGCTCAAATGTTCCTGAAAATTCAGGCGCCTATCCAGGATAACTCCCAGATATCGCGCGTTTCTCTATTCGTCAACGCAGTCACCCTTGACTTCACATTCGTGATTTTTTTCGTAAAATTTACGAGTTCCGTCTTCTTTGGGTTAATCAAAATTTTATTCTTCGCGAAATACGGCAGGACCAACCTGTCGAGGTGGATCTGAAGCTGTTACTTCGCCACCTCGCTCTAGAATCTAGAACGAATGAGCGTATATCGCAGTGTCATCTGCGTATATACCCACATTCGTTCTCGGGGACATAGGAAAGTCGTGCGTATACAAGAAGTAGAGGTACGGTGACAGGCAGGACCCCAGCGGGACACCTACTTCAATTGAATAATTCTCAGATGTGGTTTGGTCCACTCTTACGAAAAAAATTCGATAGCTCAGGTAGGATTCAAGAATCCTAATCACAAATAAGGGCATGCCTGCCAACCACATCTTGGCGACAAATCCCTATATCCAAATTCTATCGAAGGCATTCTGGATGTTTAACAAATTGTCCAAATCATGCAGAGTGTTAAGTATACAAATGATACGTACCTTTTGGATTTTGTGTACTGTTCGTGATAGTCTACGTCTGACCCTTCTGTGAATAATATAAGCGCTATTTCTACGGATGAAAATCCGTGGCCACATTTGAATGATAATGTTAATTTTGTATCCAGATTAAGAGAACAAATACTTATGAACTATGTTTACCTAAACAAATAAAAATAAAAGCTCATACATAGAGCCTCAACGATCTCAAACACATAAGAAGAGTGTATGTATCCCAATACCTAATATTTGAAGAGGCGTTCAAGACAGGGATAGAGTCTGACCGGATTAGCGATTGACGAAGTTAAATATTGGATTAACGGTGCCCAGCTACAGATACAAATTCTTTAAAAAACTCAAATTGTGATACATGATGATATAATTAATGAAACCTGAAAGATATTTCAGATGAGGCGTCGATTGGTAGAATATTTAAGTTACTGAAATAGCAGAAACTTAAAACACTTTTTTGAACCAGAAAGTTATACAATTTAGCAACTTCTATTATTTCATTAAGCTCCACCAATTCCTTCATTGCCCATTATCGGCCAGCCGATAATGGGCTAAACTCCGAAACCGATCGTAAGAAGAAAGAAACGTAGTGGAAATTGGACAAAAAAGTGTTTCCATTCATCTTATCAAAGTGATATTTACGTTGGTTTACCTGATAACATGGGTGGAATAGTCAAGAACTTTCCTGTCTTTTTTTAAAGTTACAGGAAGTCAGATATCTCTATAGGAGGTGCCTGGTCTATTGCCCCTTGTCAAAAGGATGCAAAGAACCAAAAATATAAAAAGAAGAAGATTTAAAGGGTTAGGGTTGTGATGTAGGTCATAGTCACAAAATAATTGTTTTTTTGGACGTACAGAAAAAGAAAAAAGTATGTTTTGATTTTGATAGGTGTATTTAACATGTCTGAGACATCTTAGGTGTTTTATGGTGCATGTTCAAGGCAGCCTTGACCTTTTCAATTTGATATATATAGCTTTCTTTCACTTGAGTGGTTGTGCAAATATAATATCATTTACGAGTACTGTAAAGACAATCTCCTCAGCTAAACAAGAACTGAAGATTGTGGAAAACAATTCTTTTCCTTTATAGATATACGCGATGGGACGCAAATGTAGTGTAGAAGGTTGCTTGTCTGACTCGAATCGTACTGAAGATGTGGGAGTTACTTTCCATAAAGTACCACCTCATTCTGATGTAAGACCTAAATGGCTGTCACTTTGCCGAATTCCAGACGACAAGAAATTGATAAAAGTGATTTATATTTGCTCCCGACACTTTTTACGAGCAGACTTCTGCAATTTCAAAGGAAAGAAGTATATGTTAAGGCAAGGTGTTTTGCCTAGCGTTTTTCCTTGGGACAAGTCTAAACTTGAGGCTATCAAAGCGGAAGCTAAGAAAGAAAAACTTCCAGATGTAAAAAATGAAACGAGTACAAGTCTTGTTAATGAAAGTGATGAAACTTTACTCAGTATAAAAGAAGAACCACCTGAAGAAAAAATGAAACAGGAGGAAGTTGATATCGAGGATGAAATTCCACTGAATGAAATCAAAATTGAACCAAAGGAGAAACTGGATGATTTTGAAAAGAGTAAATTGGCTGACACGGCAGCAAATTCACTGAGCTTTGCAATCAATTCAAGAATAGAAGCACTGGATTTCAACAGTGAATGGTTTCCAGCAAGAATTGTGGAAGTCGACTATGAGGAGAACGAGGTTCTCATCCACTTTGAAAAGTTTTCTAGTAAATATGATGAGTGGATTTGCATGAACAGTTCCCGCCTGAGGCCTTTACAAGTTCAGCCTGGTAATGCTACTAAGAAAGGAGGATCAGTGGAGGATTATACAGTTGGCGAAAGGTGCCTAGCTGCTTGGAGTAATTCTAGAAAGTTTCCAGCTACAGTAACTAAAGTAATGGACAATGGTGAGTTTTAGATTTTCATAAAGAATGTGTTTCCTGACCAGTGTAATTGTTATTTGTATTTTGGGGGATTATTTGGATACTCAGCTCGTGCTTGAAAAAATTATGGAGGTCATGTATTTGCTGATCACAAATCTGAAGTCTAAACATAGTGCTCCGGTCTCCTTTCGGAGATTCAGCCATCGGCCATCCAAATGTCAAAACTGTTGAAAATTCTACTCAGGAACTCACTTTTCATATTATAAATATATGAAAAAGCATATTCTTCTGAAAACATAGTCTCTCACACATATCTGAATAGGTTATTCTATAATAATAATAATAATAATGTTTATTTTCATTTGACTCATACAGGTTTCAAAATTGTCAGTACACATACAATAAGTTTAAAAAAGGAAAATAAAATACATCAAGTTACAAAACAACAAAACAGATTAAAATTTGTTTTGAATTTAGGAGTCCTGTTCAGTTGCCCTAAATTCCCCAAGTGAATAAAAAGCATGGCCTTTCAGATAGTCTTTCACTGATTTTTATTGATGTCATAAAAGGTCCTTTGTGAACTTGTGTTAGATGAGCTGTGGGTAAGTAAAGTTGTTCCCCGTTTCTAGTAATATACTTATTTACATCTTTGAAGGTTGGAAATTCATTTATATGTTTCTTTACATAACAAGCAACCTCGAGAATATATAAACTGACGACAATTAAAATTTTTTCATTAACGAATATAGAGCGACACGAGTCAGTGCGATTGAGATGCGTCTGCATCTCAATCGCACTGAGGATACGTGCTTCTGAGGATACGTTTCTCAAAATTAGTACTCGTTCAATATTTGTACAATTTCCCCAGCATAACAATCCATATGTTAACTTAGAATCAACACATCCATGATAATACATTTTCAGGGTGGATATTGTGGATATTTTATATAGTTGTAAAATCGCATAGTTGCATACTGAAAGCTGTTTAACCAATTTTTCAACATAAGTCTCCCACGTCGACCTGTTATCTAGGTGCAAGCTAAGGAATTTCACGTTTTCACTATGTTTTGAAGATGAATTTGGTATTTCTCCTGTTCGTACAAGAATACTATGATCTTGTTTGTGCCCAGTCGGACTGAAATACATCAAATCTGTTTTAAAATGGTTTAATTTCAGGCCATTTGCAATACACCAAGTTTTCATTTGACTAATGCAATGTGTGAAATTTTCTGATTGATACACAATGTTGACAGATATGCTACTAATGGGATGTGGTTCTTAGTTGTATTTTCCTCCATTTCTGGCCTTCTTGAGGCTACTTTCACATTATGTTCAGACATTTTGTAACTGGAACTTTCACAGTAGTGATATTCTGTTGAAAAAAACTGTTGAAATCTGTTTTTCCGTTAACCAGCTGTCGCATCCCTACCGGCAGAGTTGAATTCCTGGGTTGTTTCGAGGCTCTAAAAATGGCCTTTAGGTTTCTATCGACCCAATATAAGTCAGATTTGAGAACGGTTATGCCCATTGGGTTGGTTAAGTTGCGTCTGATAACTTGTCAGTTACCGCCGCTGTAAGATATTCTTTGAATCATATCTAGTTTGGAATCAACCCAATAGACATCGTGATTGTTCATATCAATGGTGAGATCTCTGGGGTTGCTTATTTCTGATGTTACAACCGCTTACCATTCCGACACATCCAGGTTTGATTTACCTTTGAAGAATGAATATATTAATTTGTGTCATCAAATAATTCAACAATTTTAGCATTTTATACATAATCATACATTTGTAATTGATCAATATTTCATTGTATTTGAATTTGAAAATCCCACTTCAAGTGGAGTTCTCACATTTAAGTGTGTTATTTGAATACATACTTACTAATGAACAATGCAGTATTTGGAGAAACTTTGGAAATATCGAGCACATATTATATTTCATGCCATTGATATTTCATTGTAAGATGATGATAAAAAGTTATCATTTTAATCAGAACCTAATCAGGTGATGTTGGGTACTTGTTTTGTAGGTTTGTGAGTTTTCAGAATAATTAATTTGTATTTGCTATTTCCCTTCATTTACTGATTTCTTCATAACTTGTAGATGTTTATGAAGTATTATTTGATGATGGTTTTGTAAAAACTATCAAGGCCCACAGAATGAGCAAGGCACAGGGCAAGCAATTACAAGCATGTCCATTGTTTGATCCAATCAAAAGTAGCAAACAGGACAGAAGAGATAAGAAAAGGAAGCTGAATGTGGCAGCATTGTTCAGAAAGAGGGTCAAATGTGATAAAGAAGATAAGCCCATGAAATCATCTCAATCCAGTGTTACTCAGGAATCACAAGGTCCCAAAGAAGTTCAAGAAGCTGAAGTGGTAGAACCTGAACCAGATTTTGCTGTTGAAAATTTGCAAACTGAAGAGGATATTCAGAATTGGAAACCAAGGTAAGTGTAGTATTGCCATTGCTTTTAATATGTTTTATATTAAATATATAAACTAACAGTCAGCACTATCTACTGACATTTTTCATAAAGTGCTAATATAAACTCGAATATAAACATTTCATAACTAGTAAATGAGTTAGAAAGAAGTCTTATTTTTAACATGACGAAAGTCATTCTTTGTGGAAGCATTCGGAGTTTTTTGCTGAGCCAGGAGATTAAGCATACATCTGAACAATACTTTAGATCACACATAACTTTAGTTTACAGAATCTTAATATGAAGCTCGATAAAAAATTATGAACATACTCTTCATTAGTGTGAAATAACAACTATAGCCTGCAGGTTAATAATGTTACGTTTTTCCTCGTGGGTTAACCAATAATTGACTACACTGAACAATAATCAAACTCAACTCCATTAGACTTTCAATACAACAAAACACTTCAACCTCAACTATTATTCAAATGTCTATCGTCTTATTAGATCGCTCTGCACCGCACTGTCCGCACAACTGGACTTTACCAATAGGCGAGTGGATCGGACTTATATTTGGCAATCGAAGGAGGTAGAAAATTCTTTGGAATTCTATCGAAGCCAGTAGCGTTATTCTCGCCATGTCTAGAACGCCAGCGCACATCTAAGAACCGTGAAACGTCATTCGGACTGAGCGCGCTCTTAGCTACGTCACAATCGGTTTATGGCTACCAGTGGCAGCCGGCGTTATTTTCTTTAGGGCATGATTTACAACAATAACATATGTACTGAGAAAACATCTACTCTATTGAGATATTTTTTTACAATGTATTTGAAGTGAAGTTATAATAACCTTTTGTCTTCAAGAATTTTTGGTATTCAACTTCTTTAGTTTAATATGCACTAGGACGAACTTCCTAGGTATGGAGAAAATATAAACCGTACGTTATAATGAATGACAGACCATTCAGAGGTTTACCGACTAAAATAATCAATAGAAAACACTTATAAAAACAAGGTAGCACTTTTAGCTGCTTTCTTGGACATTGAGGGCGCATTTGACAATACGTCGTTAAAATCAATCATCCAGGCGTCGAGGAAAAGAGGGATCGACGAGACAAGCTGCAGGTGGATAGACTGCATGCTTAGAGGGGAAACAGTAGTAGTACGGGTAGCAAGGGGCTGTCCTCAGAGGGTTTTGTCAGCTCTTTTGTGGAACCTTGTAATGGAATAGCTACTATGTCTTCTAGACCACAATGGGTACAAAGCACTGGGCTATGCAGACGACTTAGTCATCTTAGTCCAGAGTAAATACAATAATGTAATAAAGGGATGCATGCAGCAGGCCCTGAACATTATAACAAGATGGACGGAGGAAGAAGGGCTTAACATAAGCCCATCTAAATCGACTATAGTAGCATTCACCAAGAGGACTAAAACGGAGGGTCTTGGACCTCTAAAACTTCAAAGTGAAGAATTACAAGTGTCGGGGGAGGTCAAATATCTGGGAGTGATTCTAGATTCCAAACTGACCTGGAACCGACACTTGGATAGGATAAAGAGGAAAGCGAGGTAGTACTGATGCTGGCCAGACGCACCTACGGAAAAACATGGGGGCTAAAACCAAACATGGTATATTGGCTATACATAATGGTTGTTAAACCCATGATAACGTACGCATCTCTGGTCTGGTGGCCAAAGATGAAGCATGCGACCGCTATTAAAAAATTAGGCAGGGTGCAAAGACTAACCTGTTTGGGAATAACGGGAGCAATGAGAACTACCCCAACAACTGCATTGGAGACCCTCCTGAATCTATATCCTTTACACTTTGTGATAATGGGGGAGGCTAGGATGGGCCAATTAAGACCGGAATATTCACCAAGCTATAAAGGATCGGACAAAACAGAAATTTCGGAACTAGAGGAGGAGCACATGTTAAATATGTGTACGGATCATATGACACCGAAGTACACCTTTAACACTAACTTCACGACCAAAATCATAAGCCGTGAAGAGTGGACGACCATTAGTCATCCCGAGAACATGTTTAGAAAGAACACCTGGTATACAGAGGAGTCGAAAACCAAACAGGGAACGA
>WOGR01011835.1:0-10418 GCA_015342045.1 Leptinotarsa lineolata | reverse complement strand
ACGTCCGAGTTAGACGACGTTCTCACAAATTGTTTTCTATCAGAAAGGTATGAACTAATCCACATATGACTGTTGTCCCTAAAACCATATCTTGTGAATTTCTGAAGTGATATGCTGTGATTGACACAGTCAAAAGCTTTGGATGAATTACAAAGCACTGCTGCAGTGGCTTCCCTGCTGTTGATTTTACTATACACCAATTGTAATACCTCTTCACTTCATAATAGCTTCACTTATACTCTTAAAATTCTGAAAACCATACTGATGTGCACTCAATATCCCATTACTTGTCAAAAATTCCATTATTCTTGTTCTAACCAGTTTTTCAATTATATTTGCTAAGGTTGGGATGAGCGATATAGGCCTAAAGTTTGTTGGATCTTCATTGTTGCTGCCTTTATGGAGAGAATGACAACCGAGGTTTTGAGAATTAAAGGAAATGTTCCTTGCTCGAAGAAGTTGTTAATCAGTTCAACAAGTATATTGAGCGCAGTCTCTGGAAGAATCTCGAGAATTTTAATAGAAATAGCATCAAAGGCAAATGCTTTCTTATTTTTTATGTTTCCAATCACTTCTTTCAAGTCATTTATACTGATGTGGTGTAATGAAAAGGTTCTGTCTTCATATATATCACTGAGATATTCTAGGGGATCTTGAGAAGGTACAATGTTCTGCCTGAGTTTTTTGCAACGGCGCAGAAATAGGAATAGAAGGTCCGGATTCAAGGATGTATCTGTTATGTTTGTATACATATTTTTTCCTCTGAGTTCGTTGATTATTGACCAGCTTTCTTTAGCTTTGTTGTCAGCTTCCGTGATTCTGTTACTATAGTACAAGTTTTTTGCAGCCTTGATTACCTTTCTATAGACTTTCCTATAATTATTGAAGTAACAGTCGAAAAATAAACTGTTAGTAAACTTCCTAATTTGATGAAGAGATCTTATATTTTTAGAAGTTCGTATTCCCTTAGTGATCCAATGTTTCCGTTTCTTTTTGTTAATTTTTTGTTTTGGAAACGCGGTCTCAAAATGTTCAACCAGTATTCGATAGAATACCTCAAACGGTGTCTCTACTAACAACACACTATTTCAATCAGTACATGAGCATAAGTAATGAAACCTATTATAATTTTTTGTAGAGTAGATTCTGCCAAAGTGAGATTGTTTTCTTGAATTGTACAATTTGAGTTTTATTTTACTAAATACAGCCTCATGGTCAGATAAATTGGAGGGCATGATTAAACAAGAGATACAGGAATGTTCGAGATCTGTTCAGAAGTAGTCGATTTTTATGAGATTCAAACAAATTCAACTCTGTTTACTGTACCTCACCGATGATAGGGGCTATGGATGTATTAAATTTTCATATTGAGCAATGAAAAGTTTAGGGAAGATAATGTCGTTGATTTACATTGGCCAGCTCCGGTTATAGTTTGTTAATTTCATACTTTAAAAATAACCGCGTCTCTAAAAAGATGAATACGTTGTGAAGCTTAGAATCTGACAGAGTCATCCTTAGTGTACCTCTAAATTTGCAGTCACATATCGTCTATCTTCTCGCTATTTTGTAGTGTTGAATTCAGTTTATATCGAAACGTTTCCTTCCAATTTATTGGCTAACCTTCACCCAAATACATACATTGTCTAGTTGGGAGTTTAGATCGTTACAAATTCAATTCTGTGTTCCTTGTAAATAGAAAAATTTCTAGCGAACCTTATAGAGATGAGTTATTACCATAGAGAGGCAATAACTCATTCAAGATGTAACGCTCCGTGCTAATCCACTTAATCCATGTAGATACCTTTTAGAGGGTGGATATTAAAACCTTGATTGTTATTACAACTGATGTTTTGGGTGGTGTAAACGTGGTAAATATTGTGCATTTGAATACCTGGCGGTTTGTCTGGTATCTGATTCCACTGACGTTTCCCCGTGTAACTTCTTTACAGAAGTTTGCTTTTGAATTAACAGTGAATCAGTCTCATTAAATCGAATAAGTGAGCATTGGAATATTGAGTCTAGTAAGGATTTGAGTTGGGATCGTTCTCATCATATCTCCCACACTCTTCTAATAATCATGGTATAACTCTCTTTTCTGAATGATCCATCCACCCTACAATGGTAATGAAGTCAGTTTTGAATACATGCCATGATTCTCAGCTCATTCTTGTCTATTGTCAGGAACCTCCCTGATGTTATGTAGATATAGTCTTTTGCATGATCAGGTTCCGTATTAGAATGCCTTCTAAAATCGTCCAAGTTAATTTCTAACTAATCAGGAATCTGAATTTCAGATAAATAGTTGAAATGCAGGTACAGTATAGTTGATAATCATGATATATCAAGTGTTTTAGTATTAGCATACTGATTTTGTCACTGTTTTTTTCATCCCATTCTTTATTCTCTTCTCTTTTTACTGAATCTTCGGTCATTTGTTTTCCTGAGATGTGAAGTACAGACTGATTTTTGGAATATATTTCCGTGCTAGGAATCGCACGTTGAAGAGTAGGATCTCATTAGTCCTAAGCTAGCAAAAGTTTCGCTTTCTGGGGGATGTCTTTCGTAATTGAATATCAATATGATTATTAGCCATTGAATATTCAAGACGATCGTTTGAGGTGCTAAATTTAGAGGTACGTCCAATTCATCTAGTTTCACATTTCTGCAGTTTTGGAACGAACCAGCCTGTCGCAAAAATAGTACCAAGACCATAATGATATAAGAGCATTATACAGAAGCAAGCGACTTGTTACCTTTAGCAAGTGCGCGCGCCGAATTTGATGAGTAGGCCTTATGGAAACATACACCGTGGCCATCTGCACCATGGATTCAGCACAGGTAGATAAACCCGACTGTATAAATCACTAAAATGTGTTGATCACAACTTTTTGAGAATTCCTTTGCTTATTAAGCCTTCAATTGATATGTATCTAAGACATACAATTTCGATTAATGGGGGATATATCATAGTTCGAAGGTTTCACACAAAAATATTTTTTCATTAGAATGAAATGAGTGTATAAATTTCTCGAAAAATGTCTTATACTTTTCAAAAACAGTATTCAGTTCAATATAATGTCAAAAGTCATAATGGAAAATTGAAATGAAAGAGGAAAGTTGAAATTAAGTTTACAATTCCTGAGATTAGTTTTGTAGTAATGAATATTTTTGATTATCAGTTCATAGGCTGATCCAAATGAAGTACAAACCAGTGCTGACTTTGTTATTATTGGAGATACCAGAGATAGAAAACAAAAAGAGAATTGATGCATTGTAGTATCAATTCTCATTAGACAAACGTTTGGTTTGGATTGAAAGTCCAAAATTATTCATATTCAAGTAAGACTTCTCATTGTGAATTTCCACTAGAAGTTTCGAATGCGTTGAGAATTTTCAACCAATTCCATATTTGTTTATATACCCGACTATACAGGGCATTCCAACAAAAACTTGACCACCGTGTAAGTTAGATATTGACGTGTAATCGAAAATTTCAAAGAAAACGTCAATTTTTATTTCTAGGGGGACTGATTATGATATAGATATCATACCCGAATCTTCTTCCCCCTGCGGTCAGCAACTACCCCTATTTTTTTCAATGGCATGGGGGATCGAATGATACATGACTTGAAAGGTATTTGTCCCTCTTTTACATTTGTAAAAAAATCGGTTCAATCGTTAATGAGAAATTAGATGTTGAACGTTTTATTTAAGAAAAAAACAGAAAATTCTCTGTCGCTTATTTTACATTGATATATAATATCATTGTGTTGCCATTGATATATAATATCAATGGTTGAATTGTTCAGAATGACCACCATCTAGTTCCATACAATACTTTCGAAAGCGTTCCTTACACTATTGAATATGTACGGAGTCAGAAATCGGCATTCCCGAACAATTCTCTGTAGCAGGTTTTTTACATTTGTAGGCTTGGTAGAGTACACTTTAGATTCTAAGTGTCCCCACAAAAAAAAGTCCATCGGTGTGAGATCTGGTGATCTAGCTGGCCACTCCACTGGACCCTTTCTGCCGATCCAACGCATTGGAAAATGTTCGTCCAATCGTGTAATGTGAAAGGTCTCATCCCTTCTGGGACCGAAATACCAGTGCCCAAGGCCTCTGGTAGTTAAGAAAAGAATACATGTTCTGAGGAAGATGGTGCTGTATCTGAACCCGATGATAAGTCAAGTTTTGAATATGAAGATGACAGCAGTCCTAAATTGTTTTCCCAGGGCGCGCCAAACGATTTGGTGAGAGACTGGAATCTAACCGAAAACGCTGCCGAGTTGCTTGGATCAAGGTTCAAAAGCAGGATTTTACTTTTGCCGGGAGTGTCTTTCTTCTAGCTCAGATATCGTGAGAAACAGTTCACTTCCTACTCTGGCTAAGAGAACGAATTGGTTTATCGTACCAATATTGAAGGTTTGATGAATACAATTGATATCTCATGATCCATCATAGTGGCGTATTTTCATATATGCGTTAAAAAAAACCTTGAAGCAGTCCTGATTCACAATGGCGGTTTCTATGCCTTCATTCCTGTTGGTTATTCCGTACCTCAAGGAAACCTACAAGACCTAGAATTTGTTCTTTGCGAATTGAAATATAGAGACCACGGTTGGCAAGTATGCGGCGATTTGTGAGTCTTGGGCTTACTGCTCAGACAACAATTCGGGGTAACCAAATTTCCTTGCTTTTTGTGTCTGTGGTATGGTAGAGACCAAGCAAATCACTGAACTGAAAATTGTTGGCCTCCGAGAGAGCTTAACGTTGGCAAAAAGAACGTCCTGCATGAAAATTTGGGGTCTCCTCATGAATTTCTTCTACCACCGCTTCACATTGAGCTAAAATTGATGAAGCAATTGAAAAATGAGAAATGAAGCTTTCTATGTTTTTTACCACTTTTATTTGTAACTCATAGTACTGCAGTTCCCTCCTACAAGGACATTTTCAAACATAAGTTATGTATAAGTTTTGAAATGTCCTTATAGGACGAAACTGCAGTAATGTTAGTCACGAATGAAAGTGGTAAAAAACATAAAGAGATTACTTTCTCATTTTCCATGATGATTTCCTACCACATAGTAGCGGCTACATCCATGAATTTATTGGATGAAGCAATTAATAAAATCCCTTTCAAGAGATGGACATTGTTTCAAATACTAAATATCAAAGTTTCTAGGCCTCTCTGAGGCAAAATTGGAGGAAGGCGTTTTCGTTGGACCAGATATTAGACGGGTTATGGATGATCCACCATTCATCACAATCATGACGGATTCTCAAAGAAAAGGGTGGATTGCCTTTAAAGAGGCCATAGAGGAATTTTTAGGCCACCTCGACTACTTTCCAGAAAATTCAGGAGATGTGAGTGAATAGGAAGATGAATGATTCCAACAAGATATCGAGGAGATGGGAAAAAGATACCAGGGAAGATGGAGCGCCTCAATGATGGCAGACTATACTGTTGGACGCTACAGAAAGACCTGCCAGATGCTTCCCACAAACAAAAATGTACCAACAGGAGTCCCACTGGGAAAAAGAAATGTGCTCACTTCTGAATGTAAAAAGTAAGTTTTGTCACGCAATTAAGCCATAAAAAACAAAACAGCTTCAAATTTTGTTTTGCAGCAGACTTGTGTTATTCTGTAACAAAACTTCATTACAAAAATGTACAGAATGTATCGAAAATAAATTTTCTCTTGCAGTTTTTTTACTCATTGCACACTCTGGAAAAATTGGGTTTATTGGACCAAAAAATTTGCATTGTGTCGACAGAACGTCCAATAGCAGTGCGACACGGCATATATCTATCGGAAGTACTCAATTTTAGCCCCTAAAAGCTCCACTAGTGATTTGTCTACGTATTCCGTTGAAATTAAATTATTTATTATTTTATTGTTACCAGATTGTTTTGATTGATACCTCTATTACTCACGTTTTCATGATTGAAACATCATTTTTTATCAGAAAAAATGTTTCATTAGAAAGTCCTTTCACTCGAAAAGTCAAAAATTTGTTACCAATTATTTTATCGTGTGTTGCATCTCAATAAGCGTGAATAACGCTACTTATTTACTAGTTTGAACGATTCTATATTTGCAATAATAACAAAGTTGTCAATAGTGCACACTTATTTTGGATTAGCCAGTAGTTGGAAATGGAATCCGAATAGTGGGGAAGCGGTAAAAACCCCAATTCATCCCTCTTTTTATACGTGTCTGGTATGTATGAGGTATATGTTAGATCCCGAATATCAGAAATTGATAGCTCTACTAGAGAAATACCCAAAAAGTTATGTTCCTGAAATGCAAAATGCTATGCACGACTAATATTCAAGTGACTAACCTAAACATTGATATCGAAATGCATATTTCCTGAAAATTTTACAGACTTCGAAGAAGCAATACCAGGCTCATAACAATTATTTTTACAGTTTTTACAGTTTTTATTGATAATTGTAAACTCAGATCTTCACTATAATTACCATTCGTTGATCACAGAGAAAACGATATTTTCTTAATTCAATGTTGACAAATTATTAAACTTTTCCATGTGATCACAAACATATATCTACTAATAATACAGTTTGTCAATTACACATGCCTATAGTCATTAAATTGTTACTTAATGAATATTTGATTCTGAAACATATAACATTTTATAACATTTTGAAAACGTGCAAAATTCTTTTGATTGTTGTCACGCATTTCTAATGACTAAGCAGCGATTCCTATTCTCGAGAGTTATTGCCGTTTTGAGCAATTTGATGGGAATATTACATTATCCACAACCAAATTATCAAATATTTCGATGGATTGTTTTGATGAGTCACAGGTTGAGTGAGAATCAAAGTTTTATTGAATTCGTTCTTTGAACGTCTAAGTTATATTACTAAGTTTTATGAAGTGATCGATTTGCTTTCTGCCGAGGTTTTGAATAGAGGACTTATTTATTTCAAAGGACATATACAATGCGAACATAAAATTTCACATCACTCCTTACTTTTGAACGGAACAAGATATAGAGGTTGTATAAAATTCACTTGAGATGGTATCATTTTTAGTACTTTTCGATGAAAGAAAATGAATGATGATGCATCACTCGTCACCTAAAGAGCGCTAAGACCTTTTTCAAGTTGAAAGGTTTTGTGACAATTCGTTTGGTGTGTATTTAAATTCTGTATTCAACACTTTTCATTTTTAAAATTCAATTTGACGTTCCTGAGTAATCAACGGTTTCAAGATCCTGCAAACAAATGATTCATCCCATGATTCCATAATTCCAAGAAGAAAATTTATTCAAATTCAGTCTACTTCATTTAGATGACTGTTCTAAATGTTGACAATTCACTTTCTGAAAATAATGGAGCCTATCAACAAATTCATCTGATTACGTTAGAAAATGCTCCTAGAGTTATTTCACTGCAAGCACTTCGTTTTCTATCCATAAGTTCTGAAATAAACTGTGATCGACATTTCACATTCTCTCAAAACAATATAAGAAACCACGTTTGTCCATTCAGTGGTTGGATATTTGTCTCATAGCCACTTCTGAACCAGTCTTTTGTATTGAGGAGGTACACCATCTTGCTGAAACGTAACATCATAACATTCTTCATTTCCTTTAGACCTAGTGCGTGTGGTCAATAACCTACACACACTATGTTCTCACTCATCCCTCACCACACTCTCCGCCCACTCATTCACGAACCGTATCCATTCATTATTCCTTCCATTCACTCCTCTCAATGTTATCTCTTCATTTATTTGTTCCTTGTGCTCCTTCCATTCTCGCCATCCAGTCCTATCTCCATCCATGCATCTGTCTATTACATGTTCTGCCGTTTCAGGTTCCTCATAACCGCAAAAACATGGCAACTCCGGTCCCAGGTAGAACCTCGCTAGGTACCCTGGGAAGTTGCCATGTCCCGTGAGCAGCTGGGTGGCCTTACGCGACAGATCTAGTGCATCATGCCCGACTGGGCTACAGAATCTGTAGAATAGTCTCCCTGTCATCCCTGTATCTCATTCTCTCTACCATTCTTCCCTAATTCGTCCTTTTATCCTCATTCTTTCCTCCTTTTTACTATCCATTCTCCCTGCATCCCAAGTTATTATAGCATTACCCATGCCTTTTGTAGCCTCCTCATGAGCCTTTCTGTTTCCCAGATTGTTGTGCTGATGGCCCCGCTGCCAGATCAGACAAGTCCGTGCTCCCCTCTCATTCCTCTCCTCAATCATTCTTTGTATCCTCGCTATCCTTTTATTCTTCGTTCTTCCTTCTTCCATGCGTTCCACAGCCATAGCAGAATCGCTTATCACTATCACACTCTTATCCATATCCCATATTCCAATCACTTGCTCTATCGCTAATAATTCTGCCTCGTTCACACTGCTCTGTCCGGGGATTCTTTCATTCCCCTGAACCCATTCATTTTCTTTCCGTTCATACGCCCAGCCTATGCCCATTCTTTCTTCCTCCATTCTTGCCCCAGCATCCACGTACACTTTTGTCATACTTCCGTCTTCCTCTTCCTCCAGCAACATTCCTTGCATCCAAGGGAGTGTCCTGTCTTCTCCTTTCATTTTGTTCTGTCTTACTTCTCCCATTCACGCTCCATTCATTGTGCCTGGCACTCACTTCGATATGAAGCGGTGCCATTCCCGAGATCACACAGAGCGCAGCCGTCGGCGCAGTCCTATATGCCGAGCACGATTCAAGCAGTAATGGCCTCTGTGCTGCGCTCAGTTGTCTCCTGATTCTACTATCATGCATTCTACCCCCACACTTGTACTCCATACATAATTGCAGGTTTGGCTACTCATTCATTTATTATTCTCACGCATTCTCTCCTTAGTCCAACATCCCTCCCGGTCCATCTTCTTAGCTTTCCCACCAACCCATTCAGTTTTTTTCTCGTTTCTTCTCTTTCATGTCTCTGATTCGTTCGAACCATACTTCCATCACTATCAGCCAGCGAAGGTCCCAAGGTAGACCTTTGCGGACAGCCTCTGTTCACCGTTTCAGTGACCGTGCCGCAGGTAGCCCTTCTCTTCCCTATGAAGCTCATACATGTCATCCCCACATTTACCGGCATCCCCATTCGTTTCATGTATCTCTCTATCGCTGGTCCCCATGCGGTAGTGAAGGTGTTTGACAGGTCCAACACCAAAATCAAGTTATGTCTCCTTCCTTTCTTATTATCTCTTATCCTGAATTTAAGCAGTTCGGACTTCCATTGTCTGCTGAAATTCACCACGAAACATTGTCATTCACCTTCAAACAAACATCTCTTATCCTGTTCACCATTCTCTCTACGGCCATACTGGTATCCATTCCCGCCCTAAATCCGTATTGATTTGGGGAGAATTTCAGCTCTCTTTCACACCATACTTGCACCCTACCGTACAGAAGCCTGTCCAACGTCTGTCCCATGCCAGTCAGCAAGCTGATGGGCCCGGGACTTCCGTCCTTCTTCGGTATCCACACGACCTTGGTTTTCTTCCATACTTCAGGGAAGTACCTTCTTTCCATACAGGCGTTGAATATTTTCAGCATGCTTTCTCCTTTCCATTCCGTTACCTTACTTCGTTAGGCATCCCATCTATTCCCGTCGCTTTCTTGTCAGGCAGCTGCCTCACGACTGTGAGCAGCTCCCCAATCGTGAAGGCGGGCTGATCCTTCCCCAATCACCTATTTCTTCCTCTCTTATTCGCCGCCTGGCTGGCGTGTCGTTTATGGGGTCGTCCTTAGGGAAGTACTTATTCAGCAAGTACCTACTGGTTTCTTCTTTACCTTTGGTGTGAATTCCGTCCCCTTTCACGACGTTAGAAGGCACCTCCTCGACTCTCTGGTCGTTGAGGAGCCGATAGATCTGGTCCCATGGATTTTCATCCTAGATCCGTTCTACTTTCTTTCTCAACCAAGTTATTCTGGCATCCCCTGTCATTCTTTCATTCCTATTCCTTATTGTTCTGTATTCATTCACCTTTTTCATTCTACTCTCTTCTTCCCTTGTGGCCTGTGCTTCTCTCCTTTTCCTTCTCACTTGTCTTCTCGTGTTATCTAGTTCTGTATTCCAGTATTCCTTTTCCACCTCATACATGCTTCTTTCATTTTTTCTTGTAGCAAAATTGCTTCTCTTTCAATTTCCTCAACCGTATCTAAACCTCCTGAGCAGTAATCGACCATCATGCCTTCCATCCCTGCCCAGTTAGTTCCTTTTATATTCGTCACCTTAGCTCTCCTCATCTTTGGTAACCCCATCAAGTAGAACTCTATCATCCTGTGGTCACTCAGGGTTTCTTCCATGCATACCTTCCATTCATTCACCTGCGTGTTCCCACTTATGGTCAGATCGACCCAACTCTCACCCCCTGTTGCTAGAGAAAGTGGCAGGACCTTCACTGTCATTC
>WOGR01011834.1:0-10418 GCA_015342045.1 Leptinotarsa lineolata | reverse complement strand
GTCGCCTGTTTTTTTCGGAAAAACTGGATATGTCGCAACCGTACCACTAGAACAACGGAGAACAGTCAATTCTCAGTGGTACACAACCATTTGTTTGCCAGTTGTCTTCCAAGAAATCAGGAAAACCAACCGCCGAAGACGAATCACTCTTCACTACAACAATACGACCTCTCACACATCGGCTCAAACAACTGCATTCGATGAGTCATCCACCGTATAGTCTTGACTTGGCACTGAATGACTTCTTTTCATTCCCCGTAAGAAACAAACTGAGAGGTCAACGTTTTTCGACACCTGAAAAAGCGGTTACTGCATTCAGAATGCATGTATTGGAGTGGCAAAAGTGCTTCGACAATTGGTTCAAACGTATGCAAAGTGTATAGATCTTCATGGGGAATATTTTGAAAAACAATGAAGTGATTTTCGATGATTATTATTTGTTTTTGTTCTCTAATCCCGAAATATAAAAGGCAACCCCCATAATGCGAGTTTATCACATTCGAGAATCTAGCCCACTAACTGCGGTATTGCAACAAAAATCACTCGTGCATTAATCTTCTGAATTATATTCATATTTCATAAAATACTATTATAGTAACTATTTTCAGTTAAAAATCACTTTGTTGGTAGGAAATGAATGTTTGCATAATCTGAGTGCATAGGAAAAACTGCATTCCTCAATAAAAATGAAAAGACACTTTCAACACCACAAAGAACAATTACATATTTTTTAAATCCATCAAGTGATAGTTTTTGATCAGATGTTTATTTGAATCAGCCAAGCATTACTGAACCTTTGTAGGTGTCTCGCTGAAAGTGACAATCTTTGCAATGATTGTTTTTTTAGGGGCCACTCTATTTCAACACAATCATGACACTAATTGGTTATATCATGATGATAGGGCAATTATACATTGTATGAACAATCGATATTGATTTATTTAAAAGTGGCTATTTCACATCTTTATTCATGGTGTACATTTTTTCATTTCATGAATATTCGATTTGTTAATTCAAGATTCACAAAAAATCACTAATTTAAATCTTTACCTCGACAATAAGTTTTATGTCATATTGAAGATATAAGGGAGATTTCAACTTGAAATGACAATAAAATATTTCTTGGGTGTCAAATTTTTGCTATATAGATAGATCAAAATCTTCAACATAATACTGGCAGAATCAAATTTCGAAAAATGCTTTTCTAATTGATCACTATATTTTATTTCACTTGTGATTTCACTTCGAGGATACTATTTTTGGGTAGGTGATGTCGAATAAACTTAATCGACGATGTAATTCTCATGTCGATTATTGCTAAAGAAGAAATTTTGTCTCTATGTTTTCTTCATTATATTATCAAGATAAACGAACTGTCATCAAAAAAATCTTATAGTATTGCCACGAGTTTTGGTCACTTAAAGATCAAATGATTTGATCCGAATTTATATCACTGACAAATTTCTTATTGAAGTTCTAACTGAAGGAAATTGTATTTGAAAATGATTCATTTTTGACACTAATTTTGTTACAATTGACGAATCTCCTAACATACTCCGGATATCCCACATTTCTAGACAGCTCTCAACGTCATGTGTTTTTGTAGCTCCATAAATATTTATTTTAGTTTGCACCATATGAGAAACTTTTTTATTATCCATTTGTCAGAAAATTTTATTAATTTGTTAAGTTGTCAAAATTCTAAATTCCCGAACGGTATACAGGAGAGAACAAAAAATAGAAATTTTGATCAGGAGTAAACTACCCTTATTTTCGAAATTATTAAAAAGGTTCACTTAGAAAAGTTGTCTAAATTCGAAAACAATATTTATATTTGAAATCACACCCAGCTATGTAACAATACAAAAAAATCTATTTTGTATGGTTCTAGCCTCATAAAGAGTAGTAGTATCTCATATACACCTTAAATACCTTCCTCATATTAATATAATAATATTTCAATGCGAAATTTAATCCAATTTATTATTCGAACTAGTATATCGGTGTTTGTTGAAAATGGTTTAAATTTTTACTAGTTTTTTGGTGCAAAATTGATATTTACTTAAGGTGTATATAATATACTAGTACTCTTTATGAGGCTAGAACCGTAAAAAATGGATTTTTTTGTTTTGTCACGTAGGTAGCTGTGATTCCAAATCTGAATATTGTTTTTGGATTCAACAACTTTTTCAAATGAACTTTTTCAATAATGTTGAAAATAAGGGTAGTTCAATTCAATTCAATTCAAATACGTTCATTATTATAAGTGTTATTACAAAATATATATGTACTAGTATTTTGTGGGGGGCCCTGTTATAGGCTGAGGCCTCTTCAGGGTCGTGGTTGCTGCTGTTAGTGTTGGTGTTGTATGTTCTGTGTGTTCTTGCTTCTGTTTTGTTGGGGTTGTCCGGGTCTTTGCTGTGGTCGATTTTTCTGTGTTTTTGAAGTTGTTGACTGTGGTTCCATTAGATTGTCCTAGTCTTTTACTGTGATCGGTTTTCGTGAAGTGGGTGTTGACGGTGATTTTCGTAGTTTCCAGTTCCTTCCAAGGTGGCCAGTAGGTAATCCTCCAGGATGTCTTGGATTCGCTCCGTTTGATTTTCCATCACTCCCAGGAGTCTGGCTGGGGGAAACGGGAGCTTCTTCCCCTAGGAATCCTTCTGGATCCTCCGCGAGTTGTCCATGATGTAGTCAGCGTGTCGATAGCAGCGGTGTTATTTCTGCTCATCGTTCTAGTGGCATATCGTCCTTGGAGTCCCTGATATCTGACCTTTATGGGGATAATATCTATTCGGTTGTATAGGTTTTGTGATGGGTAACGCCATGTAAGATTATGTATATTTCGAAGGATTCTTCTCTCAGTGGTTAGGATGCGGTGGGATTTTCTCGGGGGTAGCATACAGTAGATCATGGCCTTGTAGTCCAAGATCGGTCTTATGAACATTTTATATGTGTGTAGTAGCGTCTCACTGTCGCATCTTCCGATCTTGC
Organism: Leptinotarsa lineolata; assembly: GCA_015342045.1. Lineage (NCBI taxonomy): Eukaryota > Metazoa > Arthropoda > Insecta > Coleoptera > Chrysomelidae > Leptinotarsa > Leptinotarsa lineolata. The sequence continues at coordinate 7,427 of WOGR01011834.1, read as the reverse complement.
CTCTCAGAGCTTTCAGCAGATTCGTTCTTTTCCGGACTCTGTCCAGAGTTTCTCCAAGGTGAAAGTTACTCCCAAATAGGAAACCGAGTCTTGCATTATGAGATTATCCCCTAAAAGTCTGAGGTGCAAGTTGTCAGGGTTGAGTTTGGGGCGATTTGTGGTATTTGAGTGCCTGAAGAAAATAGTGTGGGTTTTGGTGGGATTGATTTTGATACGCCACTTCTTGCACCATAGCTCGAAGTGGTCAATCATGGTTTGTGCTTTGGTTTGTAAGCTACGGGTGTTGAGGGCAGATGAGTAAAGAATTGTGTCGTCCGCATACTGGAGGATTTTTTGGGTAGTGGGTGCGTCGCGGAAGTATATTAGAAATAGGTATTGAGCCTTGAGGGACACCGGATTTGGGAGTGAAGGGAGAGGATAGGGAATTGGAAATTTCCGACTTTAACGCGGATAAGTTGGTTTGACAGATAGGAGGCTACTATTCGAATGAAGTGGTGAGGGAGGTGTATTTGTATGAGTTTCCAGATCAGGCCTGCGTGCCAGACCTTGTCAATAGCTTTTTGAATATCTAGAAGTATTGCAACGGTGGCGAAAAAAGAGTTGATGTTTTGGGTTATGTGAGTGTTCAGTTCGACTAGAGCGTTTTGGGTTGAGTGTTCAGGTCTGAAGCCATGTTGATGTGGGGAAATGATATTGTGTGTTTGTAAGAAGTCATTGAGTCTGTTGGTCATAAGTCTTTCTAGGAGTTTGCCAAGACTGTTTAGCAGGCTGATTGGTCTGATTGGTCTATAAGATTTAGGTTTTGTAATGTCTTTGTTTGGTTTGGGGATGAGAATTGTATTTGCCTGTTTCCAGGCATTAGGAAATAGGCATGTATTAAACATGCATCTAGGATATGTTTGAGGTGAGGAAGTATGGTTTCAGGGAGGTTTTTTAGGATTCGTCGATTTACTGCGTCTGGACCTGGTGCGGTATTTTTACCATGGTGAATAGATTTGAGAATGTCATCCTCGCTGAATGGGGATCTTATTGGGCAATTTGGGTCGAGGGAGATTTGACCGGGGTATCTGCCCACCAGGGCAGGGATTTGTTGGTGGATGAAGTTCAAGTGTCGATTGTCGAAGGTGTTGTCAGTGGGTAGTCTGTAAGTCTTTATGAGGTTTTCGCGAAACGCTTCTGCTTTTTCAGCAGGATCGGAGATTATAGTACCGCCAATCGATAGGTGGCTGTCTGCTTTTCGTTTTTGTCCTGTCAGTATTTCAAACTTGTTCCAGAACGTTATTCCGTCTTTGTAGTCAAGTTTTTGCGTATCATCTATCCACCTTTTCTGAGTGAATTGGTTGATGAGGAGACGTGTATGTGAGTTGAGTCGGTTCCATTCGGTTTTTAGTGCAGGGTTTCTGGTCCGTATGTAAGTTCTGTTTTGTTTTTGATAAGGGTTATTAGATGTGGGGGGAAGGGTAGAAGATCGATACGTCTGGTAGTCGTTGGAGTGGCTGTGTCGTCAGATTCTCTGATGATTTTTTGTATTTTGTCTACTTGTAAAAGTAGTTTACTCCTGATCAAAATTTATATTTTTTGTTCTCCCCTGTACACCTTTCGGAAATTTAGAATTTTAACACCTCGAATCCAAGTTTCCCGCAATGCACAAATTTTTATCAAGAATAAAATTTTCCGACAAATTGATAATAAAAAAGTTTCCCATATGGTGCAAACTTTTTAAAACTCACTGTATACTGCTTGATACATTGATGCTATTCATATTTTACAAATTTGAATTTTTTGCCTCTTCTCAAATTATTACTATATGATGTCGTCGAACGATTTTTGGCCAATTCTCCTCAACGAATTCAAATTGAACCAAAACAACTCCGAAACAACCCGAAAAATTAATCAGGCAATAATAGTGTTGCACTATTCGACGTTGGTTTGCTAAATTTAGTTCCGGTGATTCTAGCCTCGAACATGAGCGCCGAAGTGGTCGACCTACAGTAATCAAGGACGAGAATTTGAGGACCCTGGTGGAGGCTAACCTTTCAAACAGTGTGTGGAATGGCGAAAGAACTGGGCATTAGCTCCCATGCGGATTTTAATGATTTGAACTGTGTTAGAAAGGTCAGGAAGTTCGAAAAGTGGATGCCTTACCATTTGAACGACCGACAGAAGTTTACTTGTGTCGAGTCTAATCTTCTTTGCTTTGTCACTTGTGATGAAAAGTGAATCCTCTACAACAGGAGACGTTCTCGATAGTGGTTGGACACCGATGAGCGACACAGGCACTTCTTAAAGGCGAAAACCCACAAAAGAACATGGTTACTGTATCGTGATCAGCTAATGGTGTGATTCACTATAACTTTCTTCAACTGGGCCAAACCACCACAGCATTGTGAAAAAATCGACGAAATGAACTGAAAATGGCCTCAACAATAGCCGGCACCAGTCAACAGGAAAGGTACGACCCTGCTCCGAGACAACACCCGTCCTCACGTTTCACAAATAACCGTTCGAAAATTAAACGAATTGAACGTCGAAGTTCTGCTTCGACCAATGTTTATGCTGACGAAATTATTCGACTTGTGTTACATTGACAAAAGTGCACTGATTCAAAACATAAGTATTCGCTGAGATATTTCAGTCTGAAGTGAACTCATAAAAATGGACAAAACTTTTTAAACACGAATATACTCGCTTAATTCTACATTTTCGAAATTACGGCAACAATATATGCCGTTTCATTTGAAAAACAACCCTTGATACCTCACGCTTCTACTCGGAATCCAGTGTAAAAGTGAAAAACTTTGAAAAATTACTTTTTCATTTCAAATATCCAATTGAATGTCAATGTGGAACACACTGTATATTAAATAAATAAGAAAATGGAAGGATTTTCAAAACTACCATCGATTCATACTCTATAATGAATACATAATTACTATCATAATCTTAGGTTCATCATTATAATAAAGTTATCATAATTTATTGTTGTCACTGTCTCACCCCCCTATATTCAAAATTAACGAATAATCAAGTTAACAGAAAGTATTAATACCACAAATCCAACACCTGGATAATTACGAGACAAATTTAATTCTTGTTACATCCAATACAAAATCCCGTGCTATTTTCACTCGAATGATTATGTAAAAAAAAGTTATTTCCAAGTCAATCGGATCTAGCACATATACAGAATTGCCCATTTATTCGAAATTATCGGATTAAAATTATGAATAATTTCGACTTGAATTCTCTATGAGGCTGTGCACCGGTAGCATTAAAATGTAGCAACTGTCAACGACATCAGAGAACAACTTCTCACAGTTCCTAAAGACATTAAATTTATATCTAAAATATTCAAATTATAGCGATTCGGAGTCTTGAAATGAGAAATTAATTAAAGGTAGGTAAGATGTATTTCGTTGAGATTTTATGATAATATTTCTGATAGATCACCATCTATGGCATGTCGGATCATTTCTGTGTATGGCTCTCTAGCTTCCTAAAAGAAAGGTCCCTGCAAGTAGCCGTCGATGGATATCTCCTGAATACTTTTACTATCAATGCTGGTGTTTCTCAGGGATCCATATTGTCTCCAACCCTCTTTTTATTATACAGGGTGTTTATTAAACATGCGTCAAAAAATCAAGGAACTATTCCTTGGACTATTCTAAGGATATTTTGTTCTTTGATGGTTTTTGATAGGGCGCTTTGTTTCGAAGATACGGAGCGAAAAAGAATTTCGACAATAACAATTTTAATCTGTGGTAGAAGTCCATTGTGTATCAAAGTGTAGTGTGGTGAATTTACGATGCAGAAAAATCAAAGTCGTCTCCACAATTTCATTATAGAATTTTTCAACAAACTAGCTGATGATGAACCTATATAGGTTCAAAACATGTACTACTATTTGATGGTTTTACCGGTACATTGGATGGTGATATATATTAAATTGTGGAGACGACTTTGAATTTTTCTTCATCGTATAATAACAATTTTGGTAATTTTAAAATTAATAACGTAGCCAAAATAAAAGTATACCGTTCGACGCTGGACCTACCAAGTAATAAAAAATATAATAATTCCATTGGTACCTATCGACAGTGGAAGATATGGAAGATTTGAGAAATCGAATAATTGCTGGGTGTAACTCAATCGGAAACGATTCTGGTATTTTTGAAAGACTTCGTGAGTCGATGAGGAAAAGATTGGATTCTTGCATCCGAGCAGGGGGTAGTCATTTTCAACAGTAGATTAAGAAATATTACATGTAATTTTTGATAATAAATTGTTATTGTTGAAATTCTTTTTCGCCCTGCATATTCGAAACAAAGCGCCCTATAAAAAATCATCAAACGACAAAATATCCTTAGAATAGTCCATGAAATAGTCCCTTGAATTTTCCCGGCATGTTCAATAAACACCCTGTATATCAACGACTTTTTGGAAAAAACCAAGAATCTAATATATCGCTTTGCTGACGACAGCACATTTGTATCGTCATTCCATTTGGATACCAAGACATCGGTTTTCTCCAAAAAGATGAATATCTCCGAACCGGATATAATAATGTCAGGACGCTTTCTGCTTCGATAAGTTTGTTGGTGGCTAAAATGAACACCAATATGTCTTGATACAATCATGTTGCTGGAGTTGCAAAGACTGCTTCTTAAAAGCCTGGAACACTGTTCCAAGCTTTTGAGAAGATGTTCCAAACCAGAAAACTGTACACACCTCAGCAACTTTTGATGCTTCATAAAGCTCAGATCAGATCTTCTTTGGAGTATTATTCTCATGTATAGAGCTCCGCCCCTAAGCACATCCTGAAGCTGCTGAATTCCATTCAAAAAAGAGTCATCCGACTGACTGGAGATGCGAACATCACTTGCAACCTTGATAGTCTGGAACATCGAAGAAAGGTTGGAGATTTATCTCTCTTCTTAAGATACTTTCACGAGAAGTACTCAAGTGACTTGGCACATTTGATTCCACCAAGAGCTCTGCATACCAGAAATACGCGATGGACTGTGACTGCTCATCGTTTTGAGTTTGAACTCAGTACACTTCGAACTTCACTGTTCAAGAACTCTTTCATTAGGAGAACTGCGTTTATGTGCAAAAAATTTCCTGAGAACGTTTTTCCAAATAGATTTAATCTCCAGCGATTCAAATCCAATGTGAACTAGTACTTTCGCACAGGCACCGCTCGTAGAGCAGGATTTTCCTGTAGTGATTATGTTTTGTACTCAAAAAAAACAAACTAATTACTGAGTGATTTCAAATGACCAGATAATTGAATTTATTACTCGTCTCTATGTGAGCGGATATGACGTCGTAAAACAAATTAGACTAATATTTTGAATGTTCCCCGCAGAGATATCTGAAATATAGATTTATTGGCGGTGATGCCGAGAATTCGAATTTCTCAAGACTAGTTAATTTGATTTCACTAGATTCATAAAATATGGTACACTTCGATACAAACAGTAACCAAGAATAAATTTAAATCTCCTCTGGCAACTTTGGGTGAGACTTGAAACTTGTTGACTTACGAGACAGTTAACAAAATTTCAATTTATATTAACTGCTCACATCTTTGTCAGACAAAAATGTCTTATACAAATAAGATCTTGTTAGTTGACCTTACATTTAACAAACATCTACCTTAACTACTTCCAAAATACAACAGAATTCATTTTCAAAGGCTCTCCAAAGCTTTCACTCCAATCAATTACATCTTGAAATACAATCATTTCTATTATTATTATAAGGAATATGTTTGTAACAAGTACATTACTGAGGTTACTAGTGGGGGAAAAACAAATGAGCCCCAACGTTAACATGACATGACATGAATATTTCTCCATTGAATGATTTTTTCATCAGATTTGAGACCGTCGGTTTTTGGAGGAATACTATAGAATCGAACAACCTATAAAGAATCCACCTTTGATTAGTTTCAAAACCAATGAAATTTAAATGCCCGAATGTAAGAGAGAGGTTGGATATATCGAGATTATATTGTATTGGCTGGACTACCTATATTCCTTTTTGAATGAGTTTCAATATTTTCAATATGTTGAATTTTAATACGACACAGTAACAATTAACAAGAATATTCGAATATTGTTACTGTGCCGTATTAAAATTCAACATTACTGACCTAATTTAAAAATTGACAAAAAGAGTCATATATTTGATGATTTCACCAAATTCCACCATTTGCTTATACGGGGAAAACCAAAAATGCTTATTTTCGATTGGAATTGTTATTTGGGAGAATATCAAAAAATAGAAAAGAATAATGTTATTGTATTCGAAGTGTACTATGACGATGTTATAATGAATATTCGATAAAACGTTTCGTGTCAATATGGCCACCATCAACATTTTTTTTAATACGGACCTGTCTTTTTTATTACAGATATTGATAAAGCGATAAATTCACAATCCAAGGGTATATCACATTTTTATAGAGTTTCATCTGAAATAACCACCATCATCAGTGACAACAATCAAACAGAAAAACAATTTATTTTGTCATGAACTTTTGGGAAAAATAAAACTAATACGGAAAATCAAAGCTACATGGCAATCAAAATTAAATGCTCGAATTGACAACCTCTATGTTGAATGCACATAATTTGTCGGTCCAGACAATTTCTGTGGCAATTTTGTAGCATATTAGGTGTAATACTAATACACGCATCTTTCATTTTTTGTTTGATATGGTCGATATCTTATTTGGTGTTGAAAGAACTTTATCCTTTATGTATCCCCAGATAAAAAAATATAAAGGAGTAAGATCTGGGGATCAAGCAGGCCAGTTAATTGGTCCATTGTTTCCAATCCATTTTCTTGGGAATATTGCATCTAAATGTACATTCACTATTGCTGCATTATGGGGAGGGGCGCCATCTTGTTGAAGATATTGTTTTTCATGGCGGATATTCAGTGGCAATTCATCTAAGTGGCCATCGAATTCATTGAATGAAAAATGAAAGTACATATCACTATTCAAAAGATTATCGTAAAAGAAAGGGCCAAGGATGTTCGTTCCCACAATTCCTAACCGAACATTTATTCCGAACCTTTTTTTGAAATTGGTTTCCCTATGTAAATGTTCATACAGTGTGACCCATTTTTAATGGAAACACCCCCGTAAAATTTGAAGTTGTAAACCGATTTTAATATTTTTTTTTGAAATGTCTAGTACTAAAAGGGCTATCTTGGGACAAAATTTGAAATGTTTATTAAAGTTTCAGGGCATACTAAGATATTTTTTCTTAGTCGAAAATCAGCATTTTTTATTAGCGATTTTTTTATTGAAAAAGTCACTACGCCACTGGATTCAGAGTGCCTCTAAGTAGGTGTGACCAAAATTTCATGAAAAAATATTCATTATTAACAAAGTTATGACAACTCAAAAATTC
>WOGR01011833.1:0-10419 GCA_015342045.1 Leptinotarsa lineolata | reverse complement strand
ACTTCAAATTCTTCGTGAACCGTTCGCTACTTCATTTGACTTATTATCTTGTCAAAACTTCAAGAACCCGTTTTTCAATCCCCTGGCATTCAACACTTTTTTTGGAGTGCGTAGAATGTTTTGCTTGCCGAACTTCCTACAATCTTCAACTGTCAGTAGGCAACCACAAATTCATTTTGTTCAATAGCTAGTACAAGGTGTTCCTCAACAGCCATGCTCATTTTGCCAAAAACGACTCTCCTCAATAGGAAGACTCAACAAATTGTATTTGGTCTGGATTCCTGGCCGCACTGGCCTAGAAGGTAGCGAGGCTACTAACTCCCTTGCAAAGGAGGGTGCAAGTAGCTTCATCGGACCAGAACCTGTCATTGGCATTGCTTTTAGCTTTGCCAAATAAACATTGAACACCTGGATGGCAAGAAGTTTCAGAGACTTCTGGCAAAATCTTTCAAGATTGGCTCACACCAAGGCGTTCATTCACCCTTCGAAGCTTGAAACCAAACAGTTGTTGGACTTCAGTGGGAATGAATTACGATGTCTAGCAGGCCTTCTCAAAGGTCATATATGTCGGAAGACAGTGTGTGTTGCTTCTGTTTGCAATATGATGAAACAGAAGAGGATATACATTGTGCTTACCCCACCGTGGACCGAATCAGGTTTTAAGAGTTTGGTAGAACAACACTTTCAACATCTGACCTGAAAGATCACTCACCATACAAACTTATCGGCTTCGTCAAGAAGCTGGGTTTGTTTGGTCGAATTTGAGCCACAATAAACCCTTGCGGATTGCGGTGGAGGGTCAATTAGACCCACTCACTTTTGACCTAACCTAACCTAACCCAACCTATGGTCATTCACCTTCAGTTCCTGGGTCAGTTGAATTCCATACGGATGCAGGTCCAAGTCGCGACCCAAAAAAAGTTGTGATCAGCGAAAGGCCAAGTTCTTGTGTGCGACGCGAAATCGACTGCCTCGGATTCTCCTGCACACTCTCACAGACAGCGACAATGTTTTCGGCATATCTTGTGTTTCGTTGACATACGGGTGTTGGTCGATCGTTTGCTGAACCAGCGGACTGAAATTCATCCACAACATTGCGAAAAGTTCTCTCGGTAGGACGATAATGATGATCGTAAAATGAGTGGAGCGCGCGGTAGGTTGCCCGAACAAAACACTCATATCGAAAACACAATTTTATCATTTGAACGTGTTGTTGAATGTTGTATCCGTCCATAATAATCTGGCAAAACAGACTGATTCGAGATGGCCATTATCAATTGTTAAAAGTTTGGAAGTCGCTGTTGAAAGACCTGATATAATTCATATTCCAATAAAAAGTGTGAAACTGTTTGTAAAAATATAAATTCAAACTTTCATCATCATCAACATCATATAGTGAAATTGTGAGATTAGAGGTTGACATTTCTCAGAAATATTTGTTACTTTGGCACCCAACCATGATGACATGTATGAAATATTCAAGGTATCGGGAATTGATGTTATTTCCGCTTCGCGATTTTTCCTCTCATTCTCCCCCCAATGTTTTGGCTCACTCAAGACCCAGTTCAAATAGTCGTAAACTGTTTTATGGATCAAGGCTTTCACCATATCTACTTTAATGTTCTCCTGAACCATCTCCGTAATTATATTTTGTCTCTGAGGACGACCAAACTGCTCACAGTTGTGCGTCTGACTAACATCTAGTTTGAATTCGGTATCTGAAAACGGAAGAGTTATCTAACGTGAAAGTGAGGCAGTTCCCTAATCTAGTTATTTTGTTATTCCGGAAGAACAGTTGAAATGAGCAGAATGATGGAAACAGAAGCAAATGTAAATGTTTTCGATTCAGAGATGAAATTTCTGTATAAAATTCTCAACTGCCGGAATTTTCACGTTGACGAATCATGCTGAGACATCAATTAGGAAACTGGTAACTATACAGGATTGTTGATAGTGAGATTTAGTTAGAATATCAATTCTGATATGTCGGGATTTCAAAACTTCACTTCTACAGTTTGAAAAACTTGAGATGATGACACCTTAGTATTTCACAAAGCAGATCTGTGTTACTGATGACTCGTTAATTATGTGAAAATTCAAAACCACTTGAAAAACACTTTTTTGTCTAATTTCCACTATGTTTATTTATTCCTACGATCGGTTTCAGGGTTCAACCCAATATCAAGTAAAACTAACTTTTTGGAGTGTGCACCCGGATTATATGGAGTTACAGGTAGTCTGGGAGGCTAGGTAGTGATTGAATAGGGGTACCAAGGGTACCAACTATGAATAAACGTAGTGGAAATTAGACAAAAAAATATTTTCATTCATCTCATTGAAGTGTGCAAAGCATATATTCGATTTTTGATACACGCATAGACCTTCTCGAGTCACACTTTTTGCAATACTAAGCCCGAGTGACAGCTTCGAACCCAGCCTACTGCCTTTCTGCGAAAAAAGCACATTCCGGATATTTTGCTTCGCATTGGAGATACCAAAATGAGTTATTTGAAAAGGTTGCTCAGAAATTGATTCTACATATGGAAAACTCGAATTTTTAGTTTTTGTAAAATCCATATTCGTCTGATTTTCGATTATTGGTTAATTTGTTATAGTGTAGGAATGAAAATCCCAGTACTCTTTATGAAGACATTCATTTCATAAATTTTGACTATTTTATCGTTTCTCTGGCTCCTTATTCGGATTTTTGATTGAAAATCGGACAAATTTTGAATTTTGTGTTGAAATTTGGTATGTAGGGTCAAAATTGATTCCTTAGCAACTTTTCGGAATAACTCTCCAAAGTGAAGCAAAATATCGAGAATAGGTAGAGTTTAAGGCGGTCACTTGGACTAACTTTTGAGAAAAGTGCGGCCTATGAAGGTCTACGCCTGTACATTTGGCCTCGTTGAGGTTGCGTCAAATTTGTGAGTATTGATAAATGTAATGTGTGTATTCACGTTTTCAACGCCCAAATAGCTCAACGTATTCAAATGTAAATTGGTATATAAAAAGATCATGACCTGGAATAACACGTTGGGTAGGTTTCCACTGTAACGCGGATAAGACAGCAGGGAACACCTAGCATTGTATAAATGGGTATCTATTGATCAACTGACACTCTCATATTAATATGCAGCCGAAGCTACTGAACCTAGAATCGCGAAATATGCAGGTAGGTTCTTTGTATAGCGTAAATAAGCATCAAATCAAGAAACGGAATCAGGAATTTTCAAGCCCAAGGAAGAAAAACAGGGGTTCGTTAGTTTTGAAGTTGGAAACCTAAAGTTATAGGTTGATAAAAAAATATTGTAACTATTTGTTCAAAGTGGTCTGTCACCAAACTTAATGTGACAAACCAAATTCTACGTGGGCGAAGCCGCGGGAAACACAGCTAGTAATTTATATTTATACTTCAAAAACATAGTAATCGAAAAATATTTCAGCTGCACTAAGAAATGGATAGCTTCGATAATTGAATCAAGTTAATCATGATGAAATTTCGTACAACTTACACAACCGTCAACGACGTCTGCCCTTACGCATCTGTCCGCGTTCAGGTCACGTTCTCGGCGATGGCGCTTTATTGCTCAGACTGCCCCTCTACCCCTGCGCATCGTCCCTCGTCCTCTTACAGTAGACGCGACGCGTGATGGCTTACTGTGTTGCTTCAAATTGATATAATCATAAAATCTTGTGAACGATTCTTCCAAATTACTTAGTGTAATAGAGAAAGTTCATTTATATTGAATACTTGAAACGAAAATTGTATCAATGTTTTTAAAAATTTGTCAGATATTCTGAAATGTCATTGTGAAAAAGTATCCAATTGAATTATCAAGTGTCTTACAGTGAGAATGACAGTGTTCCATGTAAGTGAGATAATAACGTCTTCCATTTACTACATTGTGCAGCAATCCTGTGAATGATATCTGATTCAATTCAATAACGAATGTTCGGAATACAAGCTGAATAGACAAAAGTATTTTTTGTATAATTCAGTGTTCATATAGAAGTATTTGTTTCGTGAGTATTTTTGTTTCGTGTAATTCAATGTGAAAGTAACTGTTTCGAGAGGACTTTTCCTTCCAGTTTGATGATAATGATCTACACATATTTGTCTAGAGTAGATATTTCTTAAATGGATTGTTTCCTTCCTTTCTTTGGAAGATTCCATAATTTTTTGTACAAAGATGATTTAGAAGAAAGCCATTACCTTTTTCTTTTGAAAATATAATACTGCCTGATTCATACAAAAAGTTTATTTCATTTCCAAACGAGAGCAGTTTTCAGAAGTATTGTGAGTTCGTTATTCCTGGATTTCAATTTCGCAGATAGTTTATTGTCTTGAGAATTGTTATTGTTGTTCTAGTTGTTGACTGGAAAAATAAATTCAAGGCATATATTCCCACGAAATGCGAGTATTCATGCTTCCACCACAGAAATATTCAGATTAGAATTGTGATTATTTCCCTTTGGATAATTGTTAATACACATTGAGTACCATCATCGAGCTTCACACCAAAAAACTATAGTATAAATATATTCATTTATTGCACTCCTATACTTGACTTCAGTATTTTCAAAGATTCAAACAATTCATCCGGTATTGTTGTTCTGAATTCCAAATGGGATGGTTTTCAGTTACTTCAAAACTCTCCCGAAAATACGTCGTCAGCTTTCCAAAGCGTGGATAATCCATATGAATCACTCGCGTTGCGGTAAAACATAAATAATTCGGAGATAATTGCATTTTTGGAATTGTTCAACGTACTCCGGGACTTTCAACAGTTCACCCAGAAAGGATTGGATTAAATAGTTCTCTCTCTTTTCGGCGTGGGTTGAGTGCTCTTCTGGAGTTAATTAGGTGGGGAACGATAAAAAAGATTACGCGGCTTTAAGTTTGTTTCGAAAAGAATAAGTCGGTAGTTGAATTTGATACCGTTATGGTTTCGGAAAGTTGGGAAATGAGGTCATGAAAGTACTTAAGTTTCCTTAATATGACTGAATATGGGAAATATTATGAATTGAAAAGTTGCAATCCGACCCACTTTGAAATACTTTTCTGAAAAGCTTCACGGTTTACTACTTCTTCTTCATTATACAAAAAGTGCTGAACTTCCGAAGACAAGAAAAAAGTAATTATCTTCATTGAGAACTCACAGAAATGGCTATGAATCATACATAGAAGTATCTTCCAAATAAAAACTGGAAGAAAGAGTCCATCCGAAACAACTTTCCAGGATAGGTACATTAAATCACACAGTAATCACCTTTTATCTTTCAGTTAGTGTTCCGAACATACAAACTTCGAAGTGGAAAACAGTAAAAATAGAATCGGGGGATATTTTAAGAACAAAAATTTTTTTTTTAATTTTTTCAGTATGGAAACCATGCAACTGAGGCATATTTCAGTGCTGATCCAACTGAAGAAAACAATATAACGTTTGAGGGTATTACATGACGACTCTTTATCATTTCTCAATATAAATCCTGACATTTTGCTTCCCTTTGCAGAAACATAATTGAAATTTATTTTGTTGTTGTTGAAGTGTGTTCAGTTGTTGATCTAAAGTGATCCCAAGGTCTCTCATTTCGTTTACCCTGTCGAGTACTTTTCCATCAATATTATAGTCATAATAAAGGATATTTTTTGATTTAGAAAAATGACGTGATGATATGTTCTTTATGTTTAGGTACAAGTTGTTTGCTGAGGACCGATCATGTATACCTAATATCTCATTCGCTCTGATATGACTTTCTAAGATATCACTAACTGATAAATAAAAACTTGGTGATTGCAAATGGCCTAAAATTAAACCTCTCCAACAAAGAATTGATGTATTTTAGTCCGATTGGGCACAAACAAGATCATAGTATTCTTGTGCGAACAGGAGAAATACCAAATTCATCTTTAAAACATAGTGTAAACGTGAAATTCCTTGGCTTGCACCTAGATAATAGGTTGACGTGGGACACTCATGTTGAAAAATTGGTTAAACAGCTTTCAGTTTGCAACTATGCGATTCTAGAACTGTATAAAATATCCACAATATTCACCCTGAAAATGTATTATCATGGATGTGTTGATTCGAAATTAAGACATGGATTGTTATGCTGGGGAAATTGTACAAATATTGAAAGAGTACTAATTTTGCAGAAACGTATCCTCAGAAGCATGTTCAATCTCAAACGCACTGACTCGTGTCGCTCTATATTCATTAATGAAAAAATTTTAACTGTCGTCAGTTTATATATTCTCGAGGCTGCTTGTTATGTAAAGAAACATATAAATGGATTTCCAACCTTCAAAGTTGTGAAAAAGTATATAACTAGAAACGGGGACCAACTTTACTTACCCACAGCTCATGTAACACAAGTTCACAAAGGACATTTTATGACATCAATAAAAATCTATAATAACCTTTTAGTTGATATTAGAAGTGGAAATAAATTTATCGCTTTCATAAAAGCAGTGAAAGACTATCTGAAAGACTATGCGTTTCATTCACTTGGGGAATTTATGGCAGCTAAACAGGACTCCTAAATTCAAAACAAATTTTATTCTGTTTTTTGTTTTGTAACTTGATGTATGTATCTGTATTTTATTCTTTTGAAACTGATTGTTGGTGTACTGACAATTTCGAAACCTATATGGGTCAAATGAAAATAAACATTATTATTTTTATCATTATTAAATGTAAATCCAAATTATCTGCAAATAGTAAAAACTTCGCATACTTTGAATAATTTTCAGTGTTGTTGAAAAGTAGATTGAACAATAGTGGTCCACAATGTGATCCTTGTGGCACACCGTAAGAAATGTAATTATTAATGCTCATGAAGGAACTCTGGAAGAAAGTTTCACATGATTATTCAAATTATTCCAAATGGTATCTCTGATACAAATTTCTTTTTGAAAATGAGGTTAATTGAAACCAGCCGGAAATAATCAGAAAAAAATGTTATTTGTCCACTGCAAACACTATTTGAGGCAAATTGTACACAGTTACTTCCCCCTTGAATTTGCTCATAAGCTTCCCTATCCATCAATAAAACATGAACCCACAAGTGCTGATTGAACAACCCGCACGCGTGTGAAATGGATAAGAGCATCTATCAACAAGGGACGTTTTCACAACTTATGATGCCATAAGGACGCATGTGTTACATCCCCGGAACCTTGAACATATCGCGAGTTTGTTCCCAAGTTGTAATATATCACTCATTATTTTTGACGTATAGTGTTTTTTATGTATCGCGTTTGCCGTGACAAATTATACAAACTAGAATGCATGATGATGAATGGGTGTCTGCAGACGAAAGAAAGGATATTGTGGAAATAGAGCTTTTTTTTTGTTCATTTTTCATTAATGAGAATAATGTAGATTTTTCCAGTTCCAGACTCTTTTTGTCATAGTTGATAACATTCACTTGTTATAGATCAGATGATGAAGATTATGCACTGTTTCTGTATAACTTGGAGAACCTCTTGAAGAAATATATATCCTCGTGTCAGAAAATTATCATCTGTGGAGATTTTGATGTAAATTTCAATTTGAAATAAAGTGAACCGACCAATGTTTTTGATGAAACTAGTTATTTGGCATGGAAAAACGAGAATATAATGGTTTAATGATGGCTCGCGGCAAATGAGAGACAATCTCAGTTGTGATACCATCAATAGCGCGGAAGATCTTTTCACATTCAAACTATATCTTAAGCAATATTGAAAAAAGCTTGGAAAGGTAAAGAGAAAGTCATATACTAATTTTGTTGGAGGCTTCTATAACAGACAAAAAAGTACCTGGCAAATTATAAATGATGAGTTGAATAGATAACCGTAACAAAACCAAATTTGTGATATAAACAGAGATATTCCCAATGAATTTTTAAGTTACTAATATAGTAGAAATTGTTATTTCAGAACTACCTGAAGTCCAATTCACTTCGAACGACTCACTTAGTGATGCTGAATCATCATGTTCTGCATTCTTTTCCGAACCTGTAACGCCATCAGAGATAGTTGATGACTTTGAAAATTTTCTCTTGCTTAGATATCTCCGGTATGAACAGTGCAATGGTCAAGGGCATAATTGAAGCAATTCAAGGTCCTCTGATACTTTTATTCAACTCGTGTATACAAAAGGGGTGTTTCCCAGACATGTCCATACAAAGGTATTGCCACTTTTCAGTATTGCCAAACTATTCGACTGCGTCTCGTACGATGGCGTTTTCAAAAAGTTGGAGTTTTATAAAGTTAGGGGGATACCACTCAGTTTATTTCAGTCATACCCATTGAACAGCTATGGCCCGAGAAAAGATCCCGCCAGGATCCGTTCTGGGGCCTTTGCTATTTTTGATATATTTCAACGACTTCAGTCATCTTATGTCACCAGGGAAATGCATACTTTTCGCAGGTGACACAACTCTGATAATATCTCAATAAAACATTATCGAATTAGCACCAACTACTGATGATATTCTGAGACAGGCGGCTCTTTGGTTCACAACAAATCGGTTGAAAATTAAACGAAAGCAAGACAACCTCAAATACTGAAACCACTGAAAATGGCGATGATACTGCCAAACTACTCGGACTAACTCTTGACCGGAATTTTATCGTGGTATGCACACATTGATGCACTGAGTGAGCAGCTATGTAAGAGTATATTTGCTTTTCGGCAGCTGAATAGAGTATTTAATTACGCCTTGAGAAGTGCATATTTTGCCTTGTTCCACTCACATATGAATTATGGCAAAGTTTTCTGGGGCAATTCCTGTTCCTTCACAAAAATCGTCAGACTTCAGAAAAAAACAGTCAGAATATCGATGAGTGTCATTTATAGACATCACTGTAAGCCAAAAAAATGGATGTATTACCACTACCATCGATGATTATATTAGGTAAATTTCTTGAAATCCATAAAAAGAAATCAACATCACGGTTCAAGTTGTGCAGACCTGTTCATATAGCCTCGATACATACTCACACGGTTTATTAAAAATTCATTGAATGTCAATATATTTACAATCATCTCCCTGAATTGTTCAAAAAACTGTAATCATAGTACTTGGGATTATTTAGGTACTTTAATTTTGCCGATTCATATTCGAATTTCATTTTATCAGATATGTGAAGCTTATGTTTATACACAATATTTGTTTATTGACACTTTTAAAAAGTTTCAGACTGAATATTGCATGATTCAAAATCATCTTTTATTTTATTTACAATTTTTAATCTGGAATTTTCAACTTGTGACTAGTTTTCTTAATATATTTTAACTGACTTGCAACAAACATTCAACTGTAAATTGTCAAATAAATATATCTATCTATCTATATCGGAATGAGTGAGCATTGTATTGTACTGCTCGAATAAAAAGGTTGGAGACATGCCTTGTGCCAACTTAGTATCCAGAAATTTTCTGAAGTTCTCATCGAATTTGAGTATTTCAGGCGATTTTCAGGCAATATCAGTTTTGTCCGTTTCAATGTCATTTGTTTCTGTACCTCCATATCTCTATGAATATTTATTTACCTATATTGTGGTATACTCTGAACGATAAGAAATTTTGTTCTCTATACATTGATGCTGTCCATGTATTCCCAAATTTTGATTTATTACTATATGATATAATTGAGCGATTTTGGCCAATTTTTCCCAACGGATTCTAATTGAACCAAAGCGCTGCCGAAACAGTTCGAAAAATCAACAATGCATTTGGCAATGATAGAGTCTGAAAGCACTGTTCGATGTTGCTGTCAAAAATTTTGATTCAGAGATCCAACTCTCGAAAATGATCCCCGATGTGGTCGACCTATGATAATACAGGACGGAACGTCAAAAAGCTCAAAAGTCTGTTTTCTACGATTTGAGTTGTCATGTTTTGAGGCATGTTCTTTGCTTTTCCGCATTTTTTTAATTAACTGTCACGTGTGGTGACAATTGAATAAACGACAACAAAAGATTTTCAAGACATTGGCACAAAGATCACATGGAGAGAGGTACGACCAAATGACGAACGCAAAAAGTGGCAGAAGATTCTTCAAACTTATCGGTGAAAGAACAGGTTGATCAGAGAGAAGCGGCTGAAACGAAACCAATAGAGAACTAATTACTGAAGTTCATAGTAAAATGTTGCCTACATTGAGTAGTGACGTTACAAAAATCCTCATCAAGAATTCAAATCAATCAGTGTTAGTGTATAAAATGACATTGTTCCCATTCATCACTGAGATGATACCACGAAAACATATTTTATTCAGTCAGAGTTTTCAGGGATTACTGAAGACTACCATAACACTGAATTGTTGTGTACTTTTCCATCGCATAAAAACTACGTCGCTAATTCAGTCAGAAAAAATAGAAAACCTGAATGATGTTGCAATACTATCACTACGAAATTAATTCAA